>VKOC01021906.1:0-60997 GCA_009364415.1 Spea multiplicata
TGTGTGGATTGGTAAATGTGTGGATTGGTAAGTGTGTGGATTGGTAAGTGTGTGAGAGTGATGGGTGTTATGCTGTACCATTTCCAATGTATTTTTCATTATATATTTATGCTCTAAAGTACATCATAACTCCCATCACTCTATACTGTTCCATACAGTGGCAGAGCTGGGAGACAGAGGCCTTGCTCCCCCACCGCAGGACTCCTGAAAGGTAAGTGAACTTCAAAGAGGGAGAGGGTAGATAGTTAGGAGGGGTAGATAGGGGGATAGGGGGTAGATAGGGCAATCATACTCCTATCATGCCAAGTCTGCAAGTACATCCTGGAATCTGGGTATGCCTGGGCATGATAGGAATGTGATTGCTGTTAAATAGGACATAACAATTAAATAACAATATATTATATATATATATATATTATATATATAATATATTGTTATTTAATTGTTTTGTCCTACTTTGGTGTGTTACTTACATAAAAGTGTTAGATTTTTTTATGGTGTGTGGGGGGGTCATATTTGGTTTTGGCCAGGTAAATGCTGCACTTTCTGTCTCAGTCCAGAATTCGTTTCGGTGCATCCCTACTACTAAGCCAGACAATGAAGTGGTAGGCCTACACCACATCAATGTTTGGTGTAGTATATAGTGATTGGAGTTTTGTTACAAGTTTTGATTCCTTTCTTTTTTTGGGATGGGGGGGGGGCGCCAGAGGAGTAGTCCGCACAGGGCGCCAGAACACCTAAGGCCGGCTCTGAATGCCCTTGTCGTTAAACTGTTTTGTGTGGTGCCTATTGGACAGTAAGAATTAAAAGTGCTGATTAGTGCCTAAAGCATGAAGAAGAGGTTCACTTTTATTCTTTAGGACTTAGTTGGATCTAGGTGCACCTACCCTCCACACATGTATTTCATCTGTTTATTCATTTCTATTACTAAGGGGAGACCAAAAATTGTAGGCTTGCATGGACCAAGGAGTCTAGAGTATCTATTTAAACGTCTCTTGAAATATCTTCTGGTATGGCATTGGTTGAATTGAGACAGTTGTCTTATACAACCTGGATCACCACAACATATGGATGATCTGATTTACCCTTGCTGACTTGCTTGCCCTTATTGGCGATTGACATTGTCTTAACTTTTCTTTTTGAGTGAGGAGGTGTTGCCAAAGGTTCATGAAGATGAAAACTACCCATGTACTTTGGTGGGGACATGGAATACATGGTATGGAGAGCAGGATCAAGCTGGTATGTTCTGCAAAACAATGTATAACTGCAGGGCCAACCTATAGCTCTCCCAACTGTTGTTGAAATGAAACTCATGTTCCCTGGCCAGCCCATAGAAAAACTTTTCTCTACAGAATGCCCATTGCATGGTTTACTGTTAACTACTATTATGATACTACTATTAAGAACTACAGGGAACTGCTATAGGGCATGACATGGATCATACCAAATGACTCTCATAATGCAAAAATTAACCACACAACTGGTGGAATTGTCCTGAAATGTGGTGTTAAACCAAATTCCCAGTAATACATGTGGTGCACATTTCTGTGGGTGGCTGCTGTGAACAGTATTATTGGCCTAGATATATTACCCTCGTTTGACAAAAAGGCTTTGAGAGGATTTACTCTTCTTATGACTGGCATATCAGTAAATATTTTAGTTTTTCTAAACTAAAGGGACATAACTATTTCCGAATGCATTTAAGTAATTTACAAAGAACGTTCTTCTCTCCCTCTACGTAGAGATAATATACATGGGAAGCACTAGGCAGTAGACTTGTGGAGACACAAGTGGACAAGCTTTTCATTTAGTTTGTGGTCCATTTGTTTTCAGGGAACACGTTTTGTTCCCTGCCCTTTCAGCTTGGACGTAATTTTGATGGCTTTTTCCATCCAGAAACTAAATTTATTGTTGCTCACCCCTCGCTCAGGCTAACTCCCAATGCCTCTTACCTTTTCCGCTGACCGATTCCATGTGCCCATCTCCTTTTCCTCTGCTCTTCTTCTTTTCTTGCCTATTCTTCTGTTTTTGCTTCCCTTTAGTGACACGTACGGAGTAGTTATTCTCCTTTCTGCTTATAACTTCTTTTAGCCATGCAATGACTCACATATGTTATATTCATTGTTATTCAGTTATATGGATTATCTATTTATAGATATGTTTTTCTTTTCTATTGTGGTTTAGTCCACCTGTGGCGGTATGAGGGGGGATACCCAGCCCTAACAGAGGTCATGAGCAAGCTTAGAAAAAACCAAGTAAGTCCTTTCTGTGAGTTCCAAGGCACACATGTGAGCCACTGAAACATCAGATCAGTTCGCCATAATTGTGCAACTGCGTGTATTCTACCATGGAAAGGATAGCCAACCTTTATTAACCAAATAATGATCCATACCCTGTAAATACAGGACTGCAGGCAAATGGGTAGTTTCACTACATTTACAGTTCTTTAATGTACACCGCAACGTCAATTATCTCCCATTCTGTGTCTCATGTTCTGTTTCTTTCTGCATGCAGGAGTTTACAGAGTTTCGGAAAGCTCGGGGTAACATGTTGCTGTCTCGTAAAAACCAACTCTTGCTGGAGTTTAGTTTTTGGAATGAACCTGTCCCACGGAAAGGGCCTAATATTTATGAGCTGAGATCCTACCAGCTAAGGGTGAGCGTTTTGTAGCAGTTACGCATTTTAAGCCAAATACAATAAAACGTTTTGTCTTGGGAAGTATGTACATAGTGTAAAGACAGGGCCATGTGGTTGGGAGTGCAAATATTGATTTATTATTTACAGTCACAGGCTGCTACTTGCAGAAGTGTACTTGGGGGGTCAACCCTGGTGCTACTTATCCCGCAGGTCCGCTTCTTCTTCTTTGGCCTCTTCTTATTCTTTCTTCGTCTGCTTCTTCCTGGTATCAGCTGTTTACCAGGCCTCCCGGAGCCACAGCATGCACCACGTGGACATCCTCTCCCCGTCCCTCCAATAAGGGGAGGAGGTGGTGTGCAGAGAGGCTCCATCCTTTTGAAGAAATGTTCTGATACTAGGGAGGTGTGGATGAATGAAGAAGACAGAAGAGGAGGCAATAGAAGAATCATTGCTGAGGGAAAGTAGGCAGAGAAAACCAAAGTGGTCTGCGGAGATGGGAGACATTGAGAGAGTGTGTGAGAGAATGCATGAGAGAGCGTAAGAGTGTGGATGTTTTATATTGGGGGGGGGGAACGCTGTCAATCACTCTGTGTGCCCCTGGCTAAATGGAGGAGATCATTCTCCAAAAATTGCTTATTCAGCTGTCCTTTATGTATCCAGCGCTATTTCGGCTTTAGTTACTTCATATGATTTGTATCCATCGCCGATATTGTGTGACGTTTACTGCCAAATATTAGTATGTTGTAAAACATGGCTAACTAAATCCAGTCCTCACCACGTGCTTGAGGTAAGACGTCACCAACTGTAGGTATCGGTATTTATAATTGAATTATATCAGAGAAATCACAAAACTCTATAAGGCTTATGGCTCGTGAGCACTACCTTGGACACCTCCACTTTTTAATATAGACCTTGTCATGTACAACCAGGGGCACACTCGTCCTAATCTGGCCTTTATTACCTAACTTTACCTGCACACGCATCTTTCCAGAAAGGTTAAATCAATAATTTCTATTTTGCTACATGGGACATGCTTTTTTTCTCTTCCAGCCTGGAACCATGATTGAATGGGGAAACCACTGGTAAGGACAACATCCACAGAACTGGTTCAATTACAATAATTGTGTATCTTTAATATAATGATCTTCAATAACTTATTTTCTTAAATTAGTAAGATTACTTCAAAGCAAAGTGTTTTGTTCTCCCTAATTTACAAAACAATACTTGAATTTTTCCGAGTACATATCCCTGTATGTGATGCGCCGTCGGTCAGCACCGCTGGGGGCAACGCGTGTTTAGACCCTAGTGTCCATGTGTAAAGTTCTCTCATTGATTATAATGGGACTTTCTTTCCACTTATTGACACTTTTAAGAAGCCAATCAGTTGGCAAGAAATAGAAGAAGAAGAAGGCGGCAGCTTTTGCTCCATGACGGATTGTCATGATCTTTAATTAAAGTGACTTTTTGTGTTATTTGCACTTTGCTTGTAGTAATTTTGCAACCTTGTGATAATGTGTTAAACAACTTGGAATGCAGACAGTCAGCACAGCAGTTTCAAGTCGAATGATTAAAGTACCTGCAAAGCATGTGCTTGCTTTCTGCTAATTTTAAGTGTGTCCTAAAAATCCCTCCTTCACTCCTGATGAGAGCTCGTTATATAGAACTAAAGTGCAAAAAATCACGCCTTGCATTAAATAGACTTTGAAAAAGCAGGAATGTTGTACCTCACATAAGCATTATATAAAGCTTGAACTGAAATATGAATTCTAATTGTAAATCAAAACCTGGTGTTCAAATACAGTATAACAATACTAATTGTTGCAACCGTTTCGATGGTGATTATATTTTTTAATGTGCACGTAGAATGGATTATATAACGCTCAGCTGCTTCTTCGTAGACTTGTGCCAATGGACCAAAAACAATTCAAACAAATGTTTTGTTTAGTTTTTGGTCCATTTTGTTTTTGGACAGCGAATTTCGCTTCCTGTCCTTCGGGTTCGGATGAAATTTGGAGAGCTTTTCTCATTCCGTAATTAAAATGTGATGCTTACCTCATTTACTCACTTTCACGCTCCCATTCACTTCCTGTCACGCTCTCTCTCACTGTCTTCCTACCTTCTCCACCACGACTAGCATCTCCCTGTCTCCCTGTCTTATCCGCAGCTCCGTTTCTTCTCTAGTCTCTCTTTCCTCTTTCTGTGTCCAATTCTCCATGATCCAGGCCTCGTAGAGGCCTTCAGCCACACTCTCTCCCCCAACTGGGGAAAACGAAAATGTTTAGCTCTATGCTTCCTTTTCGTTTTTTGGGGTCCCTCCTCGTTTTCAGAACATTCATACGAATTAACAAAGTTGGTACGAATCCAAATGCACGAGTCTACTGCTTAGTCCGCAATGACGTTGGGCTTCACAGTTCTTCCAAATGCCCTGATTCCTTTAATATATCAATAACAGTTTATGGCTTGCTGTTATCGTAGTAGCGTTGGGTGACTTGGGTGATATGACCTGCACTTTTCTCTCATCGCTTAGGGCTCGTGCCATACGATATCGTCAGGACAGCGGTGAGGCCGTGGCTGGCTTTTTTTCTCAGATTGGCCAGCTCTACATGGTCCATCATCTGTGGGGTAAGAATCATTTATCCGATCTCACATCAATGGGATCTGCTTTTTAAGTAAGGTTTACAAATAATCCCTTTTTTAACATTTTCTTGCAATAAAAGTTCTCATTAGAATAAGTAAAGCTGTGTTGCTACTGGTTACATGAGTTGGTATGTGATAATGTTTCAAGGATTTAAAAATCCTGTTTAGATATTTCTTACAATAAATTGATTCCTCATGACGCCAACAAATGTGTCATCCTAATGTGTGTCTATAATATATAGCCTACAATGACTTACAAAGCAGAGATGATATCAGGAACGCTGCCTGGCAGAAAGACGGCTGGGATGAATGTGTCTACTATACAGGTAATATATACAGTAAATAAAACTGGCGATGGGTTGCACGCTCCCCACTTTCACCCGTATTACGTTTCACGGCGGGCTAGTGTTATTTAAAATAATATATTATTATTATTGATTGATGTCGATTTTTTTTTTTTTTTTTTTTTTCTTGAAAACTAGACACTAGTTTTACCTGTTTTGGCACGCTAGATTTTGAGTCGTAACTATTTCATTTATCACAATAAGTTAGATTGACGAACAACATTATATTTCATTTTCCCATCTGTCTAATAGTCTCAGTAGAGCACCTTTTCACAACTTCTTTTCAGCGGTGGAACCTTCACCTTGTTTAGAAACTTAAAACACATTTTAAGGTGCTTTTTAGATTGAAAGTATTATTATTCTTTAAAAATAATGGTTGTGGACACTATGTGTTAAGATATTTTTTAGTGTTTTAAAGGTAACAGGTTAATTAACAAAATATTCTTATAAATGGGATAATTACAGGGGAATGAAGGTGGTTAAAAAGTAACATGGGCTGACCCAAAACTAAGCCAGGCTCCGGCCCAGCTCATGGCTCTACCACAAATTAAGGACTTGTGTCCTTAAGAAGAGACCAAGGTCAGGTTTTGAGCTGGTTCCTGCTTAGATATGGTAGATAATGGCTAGTCACAAATTGCTGGCATAGTGAAATTAACCATTAAAACATCACAAAATAACACTGACTTGCTAGAATTAGAGGGCAGGAAAATGCATGTGTTATAATACAGAATGCATTATCCATAGGATGGTTTGTAGTCTGACCAGAGCCTCTGGATTCCATCCGGGATTGAGGACTTTCAAGTGTTTTATTGGCTACTTATACTCTGAAGTCATTCCTTAACAAATGGTTTTAAATCAAATCTTGTATTTTCTGTGAGCCACTCTAGTGGGCCAGCATGTCTAATGATTATCTGTTCATTAGTTCCTCTCATACAGGAGATGGAGTCTAGAATAATGATCCCCCTGAAGAGCTCTCCGCTACAGTAAAGATCTTCTCGTGTGTCAGTCGAAAACGTTGGCAAACCTTTTGTGTGGATTACTTCAGAAATGAAGGAACCGTCTCCGGCGGATTTGTATTTCAGTAACTCAGTAATTCTGCTTTTATTTCTAATTATGGCCCTGACCTGTTTCTAGATCAGTTCTCATATACATGTGTTTAAAGAAAAAGAAATGTGCAAGACACAATATCGAGCACTCTTTTCATGGATTAGCCTGAAGTGCATTGCTTCATGCGTGATTCCTCCCCAGCTATGACACCCTGTGTACCCTGCAGAACACCTCAACCTATGCACTAAATTAGGATTCCCCTGATATTTGCAGGTTTTTTGCCTCCTCTTCCATGTGCACAGGATGCTCTTAAACTAACCCAAAGCAGAAAGGCCCCCCGACACAACAGTCACATCTTTAATTGTATATGGAAACGAAATGGCCAATAATACTTTTACATCCCTATTTCTTAGTCTATCTCCAATGATAATATTAGTATCTAATATTCCGACATTCAGTCAGTTTTAGCAAACCGGAGGATACAGCCATAACTCGGCCTCAAGATGTTTTTGCATCCCCATAATACTATTATTGGTTACATAATGTTTAAAGCACTTGATCGCTCATTCAGGTGTAATTAACCTGTTGTTCTCCAGCAGTTTTACTCGTACAGCTCTCATCACCTACCGGGAGATCGTGGTAGTTGTAATTGATCAGCAGCTGTAGAAATACATGGTAAGGATAGAGATAGCCGGGTCGGCCACATAACCGATAATGTAACACGCGTGTCTTATATTGAAAAGGTGTTAATCATTGGAGATCAGAAAATGTAATCTAGTTGTTACAAGAAAAGCACTACAAAGCTACTGAAAAAAATTCTAAAGAAATGGTTGCTTATGTTATTTTGTCATCTGTATCTGAAAATGTTACAAATTGAAATTGAGTTGATACTGTATGCTGTTACAAAGTAGACATAATATCTAAAAATCATTGGGGGGTTTTTCTCCCCTGTATGTAAATGGATTGAAATACCCATAGGAATGTTCACTGTTACAAAATGATAGGTCATCATGGGAAATGGTACATGTCAATGGATTTTCTGCTAAACAATATAAATAAAATCATTTTATTTGAGTGCATGGCATTAATTTATTTGAACTGGCACACAATTGCATTACTGGACCCAAATTTTTCTTGTGGCTAGGTTTACAAAAGGGTGTGCTATATTTTAAAAGAACACCTGCATTTTCTTACAAAGAACGTGATTTAAACATGGAAACAGAAAGTTACATGTGGTATTTATCTAAGTTGGTTGTCAGAATTACTTGTGGCTATACCGCTAGGCATGGATTCGGGAAGTTCATCACTGTGACCCATCCATAAGGAGGAATCGTGACACTAAGGAATAGAAAGTGGCAGGAGCTCCTTTGTGCTTTTGTCATCAGGCTGTGTTTTGTATAGCACTGATACAAGTTGGAGTACAAACCCAAGCTGCCTTTAACACAGGGCAAGCTCCCTGCACCTTACAAACACATGGTAACTGTCCCTTGGGCCTATCAATAGTCTTGAGGTGACTACCAGCATAGACTGTTTTGTGGCTTGCTGGTATAGGGATATGGCATCATACACCAGCTCCAAGCAGCAGAGCTTGGAAGAATTCCATGGAGAGATCCATGCTGGTGGCACTCACTCACATTCACTCACACTTGGGTATGAGTGGGTAGAACTGCAGGGGAAGCTTGTCCTGGGTCCTATAGACAGCTCTGAGTACAGTTACGCTGTTTAAAATCCCCCTAGGGTTTCCATAAAGAAAAGCTGCACTACATCCATTGGTTACAATTGAATAATTGTGAATACAACAATAACTGAGCCAAATAACAAGAAGGTGGTCAAGTACGCTTCGCAATGGTCAGTACGTACAGGTATGTCCTAAACGTCACCTTGCTACCTTTTTATGGATGTACCTGTACATCTATAAGGCATGAAGGGCTTAAAAAAAGATCTGACAGTTTTTTATAATAACAGCACGTAAAGCTACATATCTTATTTCAGCAAAAAAGACAAAATGCTTTTCAGTATGTTTACTGTATATGTGCAAATGGGCCATAAACAATTTGGACATTTTTTTTTTTTTTGTTTAATTTTTGGCCCATTTGTTTTCGGGCATAAAATTTCACGACTTGACCATTTCGTTTAGCCGAAGATTCGTTGTTCAGTGCCCACATTCACTCTTTCTAAACGTTTCTCTAAATTTCTTCTCTGCCAACCACTTCTGCATCTTTTTTTTTTTTTTTCATTTTCTCTTTTATCTTGGTCCGCATCTGCACGGATATAACCTGGCGGAAAACTTCTCCTAAATGCATCTGGTAACGTCTCTCGGATCCTCCATGAAAATGTTTCGCCCCTCCTCTTATGGGGGACACCTCTCTTGAGCCGAACCTTCTGCAGAACCTTCAGAGTGGCAAGCGCAGATATCTGGGAGAAGTAAATAATTCAGACACACACAAGGTGTTCGTTCTCAGTCACTTCTCAATTTATTCATTGTTGCGAGGGGGTTTAAATACTATTTCAGGGAGACTGCTACAAAACCATTCACAAAGAAAAATGTAACACTCAGCATATAGTTGGTACTACTAATCTACATCAAACACAGACTAAGGTAAAAAGTTCTTATTTACACAAGAGTAAATATGTTCCTAGTATACAGACAGGTAAACAAATGTTATCTCGTTACTTTAACCCCTTCAATCCCAGGGGTTTTTGGTACCTCAAAGCCCAGAGAAATTTTGCCATTTTTGGGGTATGTCGGTTCAGCGATGATTCTCTTTTCCTGTGAATAGTGCACCCATATAAACTATATATTGTTTTTTCAAGGAGAGATAGAGCTTTCTTTTGATACCATCGTTGGATGATTAGCTGAAAATTTAGAATTAGAAATTTAGTAAAAACTAGCAAAAATTAGAAAAAAACATCTAAGTTTTTTTACATTTTCCCTCTGAATCCTCACAAAATTAGGTAAAGTGATGGAAAATCCCCTCCAAGTTTATTAATTCAGATGTCCCTGATTTCAGAAATACCTAATTTATATAGATTTTCCGAATTTGCCAAAGCTCCAGGGAGGCATACTATGTTAGGTGTACAATTTTGTATAATTTTTATGCCTATGGCTTAACGGGTTTGGGGGTTGTGAACGGGGGCAGGAGGGTTATACTGGCTAGATGTTATGCTAGGGCAATGGGAAGTAAGGTTTTTTTTAAGAATTTTTTTTATTATTCTTTTTATATATTTTTTTATTTTAATTTTTACATTTTTTTGTATTTTTTATATATTTTTTTTTACACAGAAATGGTTAGAGGTCCTCCTAGGGACCTCCTGAACATGCCAGTGATGTCACAATGACATCACATCTCACGTTATAATTTTTTTTTGTATTATTTATATTAATATTATTTTTAAATCACTAACCGTTTTTTTTTTCCAGCTTTTCTCTTACAGGACGGGAGGGGGAGTGAGAGAGATGGTCTCTCACTCCCCTCCCCGCGATCCTCCTGCACCGATCACACTGTGATCTCTATGCAGGTCCTCACAGACCTGCATAGAGATCGTAGCGTCTCTGTGCCTCATCGGAGGGCAGGATATCCCCGCAGGGGATATCCTGTCCTCCGATGACCTTCCGGGTTACGTCAGCAGTGACGTAACCCGGAAGGGAATGCCCGATCGCGCGTTTGCAACTGCGCGATCGCGCGATCGGGCAGTTTACCGGTAACAGCTTACCAGCTTTCATGCCGGAAGCTGTTACAGGCGATCGGACAGCAGAAAGCCGGCAAAGCCGGCTTCTGCTGTCAGTGGGGAGTCCAGGCTGTCAAACGACAGCCTGGTCTCCCGTGCAGCGGCAGGGATGTGTCCCTGACGCTGCACGAAGGGCTGGACGTACCGGGACGTCCATAGGGGTTTCTTTGTGGGCGTTTTTTGGACGTCCCGGTACGTCTATAGGGGATTGAAGGGGTTAAGGATGAGAAAGAAATCATTAACACGACTTGTCTACGTTGGCAAAAGTGTCTACAACAACATGTATATTTAATACAAAATGGTGTTCATTTAAATTTCATATTTACACTCCAAATGGGGGAGAGGACGTCACTGAAAGTGGTGTCATTTTGCTATTGAACCCCCAATTGGCAGGTAGTAGAGTGGATGTCACCAAAAGTGCCAAATTGCTCCGAGTTCAAGTTAGGACAAGCGCTGCAAATTTGGCAGGTTATGCCCACTGAGATGTAGACGAAGATAGCAGAGAGAACATTGAAGGTGAGGAAGCGGAAATGCCAGTTTGTGGGGCGCTGGCCTCATTTTAAGGGCTTTGTATGAAATGTTGAATTTGCCAAGATTCGGTACGTTTGCAATTCATTCGAATCCAAATGCATAAGTCTAATGTTTGTCACTTTTGTCTGCTTTCTGGCCATTTTATACACTACTGCTAAAATAGTGATCCTAGTATAGATTGTTGGTTAATTTACATACTTTTAACTAAATGTATTTAGCATTGTTTTAAATGGAATAAAATAATAGTGCCTTCTGTGTCCAGTCACATCATCCAGCATGAAACATATCCGTGCCTATTCCTGTCATGGAAGAGTCGAAATCCTGGACCTAAATTACCTTTATAAAACAATATTAAAGATCTGAGATATATATATATATATATGTGTATGTATATATAAATATATATTTAATAAATAGCATAGAACGTTTCTGTACGCGAAGTCATAGGAATCAATGCATTTCACACATCCCCGCCACTGCCTCGCCTCGCCCCGCCGCCGCCTCTGGTTTCTAATACACTAACTGACGTTTTTTTCTTAACAGTTACAGCGCTCTCGCGTTGAATTTGCGCGAGAACGCGACACAAATGCCCTTCCAATGAAATGGCAGACTCCCATTCCGCAGCCAATCGGATTCAGCGTTGGTAGAGCTGGCCCTGCCGAGCACGTTAGATTGTTCTGGAAGAGCCGGCCCTACTTTCTTGCACGGCGCGGCGTGGTAGGGGAAGCCGCTAGCTGATTCATTGTGTCGTCCTCGCGCCGGCGCTTTCCTTCCCCTTCGGTCTGTTCTTCTGCAACGCAATGGCGGCCGTAAAAGCACTTAACCCCAAAGCCGAGGTGGCCCGAGCCCATGCCGCTCTTGCCGTTAATATCAGCGCCGCACGTGGACTTCAAGATGTGCTGCGGACCAACCTCGGGCCTAAGGGCACCATGAAAATGTGAGCCTCTGACAGACCGCCGTTACTGCCTTGTGGGGGATGTAAGACGATATAATGGGTGACGGACGGGCTGGGGGTCGTTACATCGGGCATCGTCAGCTTTCTGAACGGCGCTCATTTTAATACCCATGTGGCCTTGACAGGCCCGGTTAATACCCCCCTTACCGGGTGTCCGCCTGTCCTTTCAAACTTTCAACCTATTATTACATTTTTTCCATTATTTGTGGGAATCGAGAAAAGGCCGAGTGACGCCCATCAGATTAAAACGTCTGATCATTGCTCTGATCCACACGGTATACCGGGTTAGCGTGTTTGCCAGTCTCACTGAGAATTCACCATTGTTGGCTGCTGCCTCTGGATCCCCCAAAGAGTTAATATTTCTTGGCCCTGCTTGAGGTTGTTTTTTGAGCTTGTCGTTTATACATGCTACGGGGCTACATTTTAAGATACGTAGAGGATAAACGCAGTATTTTTTGCCATGTACAAAAAAATGTAATATAAACTGAAGCTTTAGCCCTGGATTAGCGCTGATATCGCTAGCTGTGAGTCTGTCTGTCGTAAAGTATTTGCATAGAAAGATACCAGTGTTTCGGCCCATTACGTCTTGTTGGGTCCGTGGTTTCAATGGGTTTCAGATCTGTGTGTCGGGCTTATAAAGCTCGTAGAATTGCCTGCTAAATCGTTTTCTTCCTCTCTTTTTGTGCTCTCTAGGCTGGTGTCTGGTGCTGGAGACATCAAGCTGACCAAAGATGGCAATGTGTTGCTTCATGAAATGGTAAGTGTGTCATATGGTGGGGGTTGGGGGGGTTTACCTCTAAACATAACTGGTTTATCCACTCTGAAGCCTTCTACAACCGGTAGTATAAATAACACTTATTTTTAGTACATTGATGCTTCATCACATAGTAGTTGCCAAGGCAATATCTGGTTTAGACGTTTGTATTTCCTTTTCTTCTAATGAAAAGTGACTTGTTGGGTTTGCAGTAGGGATCGGTTACTGAGTCTGCATGGATGAATTCTGCGTTGGCTTGCGGTAGCGATTGCAGTCAGACACCATGCTAAACTATTTCTTGCATGTGCTCGTTTTAATGACGTTCGTTCATTGAATGTCGTCATAAAGTGCATTTGCATACACTGCTACACAAAGTAAACACATGTGCGCAATGCACACACTATACACTTCCTTATTTCGGGGATATTTATCAAAGTAAGTTCAAAAAAGACTTTATGACCGGTGCCTTGTTTCAGTACTTATCAAATACCCTCTGACATGTTTGATGTGTCCAGCTACAGCCATGTGATGATATCCCAGAAATGTGGGTGGTTTTTTGGGGCGTCTTCTTCCTTAGTACCGTGTTTTGTTTAATCAGTTCTCTCATGGCCGTTGTACTGGACACATATTACATACTTATGTCTGTTTGATGCTTGTTGTACTTGGCCACCATTAATTTGCATCATTAATCTATTTAGCCTTGGATGTCATCCTTGGTGCATCCTGAGCCTGCGTGAATTAGTTCACTCCTAGGTATGTCCTTCTGTCTTATTCATATTACCCTGTTTTGCTTTTCAGCAAATTCAACACCCAACAGCATCCCTGATTGCTAAAGTAGCCACTGCGCAAGATGATATCACCGGTGATGGGACAACCTCCAACGTCCTGATCATTGGGGAGCTGCTGAAACAAGCAGATCTATACATTTCGGAGGTATGCTGGGTTCCAGAGTCTTGCGTCTTTACTAAAAGTACAATGAAGTTGTTACAGAAGTAGTTATTGTTACGCGGTTGTTGCCATAAAGTGGTGTTGATAAGGCTCTCGCTTTTTACCTCTTAAACATTTCTAGTTGCAGAATTAGCTGTGTCATGAAGGGCACTCCAGTGAACTAATCGTTCCAGAAGGGATAATTAGACCCTCCATAACATTGATCTGTGAGATTTTGTAAATGTAATCTTGGCAGTTGTTCATTAGGCAGGCGCACTATGTTGCACAAGAAGCTCTAGGGTTTGTTCTTTCATATTATGTTTTTTTTTTACACACACCCAGTCATGTGCCAGTATCCGTTATATCCTATGCATTTCAAAGGCCCAGCCAGTCTGTTTAATGTCCCCTCATAATGCATATTGTGCATTTTAAATGTGTTTAATATAAGTGAAGTACATATATTTTCCATAGGGTCTTCATCCAAGAATTGTGACTGAAGGCTTTGAAGCTGCAAAGGGCAAAGCACTTGAAGTCTTGGATCAGTTGAAAGTGTCCAAGGAAATGGACCGGGAGACCCTCATCAATGTGGCACGGACATCACTGTGCACCAAGGTTCATGCTGAACTAGCTGATGTCTTAACAGAGGTGAGTTAATTATTTTTATATATGCAAGCTGTAGAGCTAAAACCTGATTGAAGTGATCATAACAAACTAACAGTCTCCCTGATATGCGTTGTACCCCCTGACCACTATACCACTCTGCTACCCCCCCCTTCATCACATAGTAGTTGCCAAGGCAATATCTGGTTTAGACTTTTTTTATTTCCTTTTATTCTAATGAAAAGTGACTTGTTGGGTTTGCAGTAGGGATCGGTTACTGAGTCTGCATGGATGAATTCTGCGTTGGCTTGCGGTAGCGATTGCAGTCAGACACCATGCTAAACTATTTCTTGCATGTGCTCGTTTTAATGACGTTCGTTCATTGAATGTCGTCATAAAGTGCATTTGCATACACTGCTACACAAAGTAAACACACGTGCACAATGCACACACTATACACTTGTAGTCTATCCGCCCACCCCTCCCCGGACTTACCACCTGTGCTTCAGGCTCCCTGTTGTCTAGGGACAGCCAGTGAAGGACTGCGCGATGCACATAGACGCCACTGCCACCACTTCCGCTGGGGTTTCTATGATGGAGCACAGGATGGTGATGTCACGCCGACGTGCCGGTAGCAGCGGAGGTGTCCACGTGCATCGCGCAGATGTTCACTGGCTGACAGAGAGGAGGATCCTGGTCTCCTGTAGCTCCTGTAGATCTTAGTCTTATAGTCAGACCTCATTTGCTCTGAAAAAAAAACTCATCTTATGCTCGAGCAAATACAGTAATCTTGAAGTACTTGTGTATTTTTATTATATATCCATATTCCTATTTTCATACAACTTTTACATGAATAATGTTCACATCCTTTTGCATTTCAGGCAGTTGTGGATTCTATTTTGGCCATCAGACAGCCAAATGAGCCTATTGACTTGTACATGGTTGAAATTATGGAGATGAAACATAAAACAGAAAGTGACACCACGTGAGTAGCATTAGTATGCATGATAAACTGTGTGTGCAGTTTGGTAAAGTTAATTATGGTGAATAGGTTTTGTAGCAATACGTGTTAGATGTAAGGAATCCTTTAACTGTGTGATTAAATATTTAAGATTATCGGAACAGATGTGTAGTGTTTTTTATCATCTTGCTGGCTGGTATGCATTCTTCTTTTAGGGTGCATGGATGAATTCTGCGTTACCTTGCTGTAGTTACTGCGGTCAGACACCATGCTAAAGTGAATCTCAGCTGTGCTTTTGATGACCTATTTGTTTTTTGGCATGTAGACAGCACAGTGGCGTACACATTTAACACATTGTATTCATGTCTGGAAACATCCAGCTCTACCTGCTCCCGGTTTTCTTTTATTAAGAGGTACAATCTCCTGTCCCCATCAGGTTGATCAGAGGGCTTGTCCTTGATCATGGAGCTCGTCATCCAGATATGAAGAAGAGAGTGGAAGATGCTTTCATCCTCACCTGTAATGTTTCCTTGGAATATGAAAAGACGTATGTTTGGGTTTTTTTTATTATAATTTGTAAATATATATAATATGCAAGAAAAGGCTATGCTGCTACCTATTACATTTATTATTAAAAAAACATATTGAGTCTCCAAAGTCTCTGAAATTCAACTGTGGTATATCTACTGTGGAGATTTTCTCTGGCCCCTGTATATCATTGTTTCTGAACTGTTTAGCATTAGGGATAGCAGGGGGGGTTGCATAAGGATGTCGCCCCCTAGGGCGATACATCACTGCATGGTAACATTACAGTTTAGATGTGAATATACCTTTTAACTTTCACTTTAAATGTGTATTTTCAGAGAAGTGAATTCCGGATTCTTCTACAAAAGTGCAGATGAGCGTGAAAAACTGGTTAAAGCTGAGCGGAAGTTTATTGAAGAGCGGGTCAATAAAATCGTTGCCCTGAAACAAAAGGTCTGTGGAGATACTGGCAAAGGATTTGTTGTGATAAATCAAAAGGTAAGTTTCTGGTAGTTCTATACATTTTATAATTTACCTCTTTATATTGTGCTTCATTCATCTGCACAGGGAATGCTAATGTGTGATTTTCCTTTGCAAGATGAATGTCCATTCCTCTGTTGTGCCAGGTCATTTTTGTTTTAATATGTTGGACAGTGGGGTACGAGTTGTGTTTCAAGATATAATCCATATTAACCAGATGGAATTATGAGTACCGTATATTCCGGCGTATAAGACAACTTTTTAACCCCCAAAAATCTTCTAAAAAGTGGGGGGTCGTCTTATACGCCGGGTACTTACCAAGCCGGAGGTTCCCACGAAGCCACCAATCTCTCTAATCACTACGCGCCGGCTATTTATGCCGAGCGCAGGGATGCCGTCATGTCCCGGCGCCCGGCATCAATTGCCGGCGCGTAGTGATGAGGGAGCAGGGAAGCCCGAGGTCTGGCACTTCAGACCTCGGCTTCCCTGCTCTCTAATCACTGCTCGCCGGCTACTGATGCCGAGCGCAGGGATGCCGTCATGTCCCGGCGCCCGGCATCAATTGCCGGCGCGTAGTGATGAGGGAGCAGGGAAGCCGAGGTCTGAAGTGCCAGACCTCGGGCTCCCACAACTGGATGGAAGACAGAAGATAAGGTAAGAGATGGGGAGAAAGGGAGAAGGGGGGGAGAAATACAAACTGGTGTGTGTGTATATATATATATATATATGTGTGTGTGTAAGGGCAGTGCATGTATGTCAGCAAATCACCGGTAAGGTACATTGCTTGCCGTGATTGGTTGGTTGTTGTATGCTGGGTAGAGGGGTAGTCTTATACGGCGAGTATAGTCCAAACTCTATATTTGGACTGTAAAGGTTGGGGGTCGTCTTATACGGTATATATTTTTCATAAGAAAGATTATAGAATATAAAAAGAGGTTACAGAGGTGCGTGTACAAGACATTAATGAGTAGCTTGTGTTTTAGGGAATTGACCCATTTTCTTTGGATGCCCTTGCTAAGGAAGGAATTGTAGCACTTCGTAGAGCAAAGAGAAGAAATATGGAAAGGTTAGTGCTCCTTTGTTTGGTTTGTAGTCACTTCTCTTGTTGAATGAACTGTTTGATAAATGCTTTTCTTCGTAGTTGGGTATTATCCAGACACCCAATGCCCATGTATGTTATAGAAGTTGGCTATAGCCAGGGAACTGACCATCTGAGCATTTAAGCCAACAAGGGCTTTAATGAAAACTAACATATCTGGTGAGCCGCACTATTCCACCCTGCCTTGTCATCTCTCGGCACACAAGGCTCCAGTTGCATGGGGTTTCGCCACTGATGGGCTTCCTCCTTTCTCCTCCCTTCGTGTAAATAAGTTGTCTTTATTTGAATATGCGTGTTACGGGGGCCATACTTCCTATACAGCAGTGCAGCAGCCCTTCAATGAATGGTACACGCTTTACACGTACATGACTTTATTACTCATAAATCCTATACATGATCAACCAACTTCCCTATATGTATAAATGCCAATCCTATATCCACAAATGGGGAGCATGTCATTGTCTGAGGTTTGATAGAAAAGAGGCACTGGGAGTTCTGTTTTAATAGAGCGACAATCTAGTAATCTCTCTGAATTTAATGCCATATAGAACAGTATCTATGAAAATGCCCCATTCTGCCGCACTATAATTTGCTTTATGGTGGTCTACAGGTATTACCTCATCTTGTCTTTTATGCACTAGGTGGGACACAAAATAATGCACTAGGTGGGGCCTGGATAATTCACAAGTAAAATCTATTTATATGTATGTATATATATATATATATATGTGTGTGTGTGTGTGTGTCTAACATGGATTTACGCTCCTCAGGTTGACTTTGGCGTGTGGTGGCGTTGCCATGAATTCTGTGGATGATCTCACTCCTGAATGCTTAGGACATGCTGGCCTTGTATATGAATACACGATGGTAAATGGCTACGTATTTGTATTCTGATTTAGTAAACTTTGTCATTTAGATGGCTTTGTCACCCAGTAACGTGATTGTAGCCAGACTGCAGTGTTCGTTGGTGCTGGTGTTTAGGATTGGATAATGAATATTTTTGCTTTAATTAATATACCTCCAACAGTGTATGCAGCGCTTCTTACAATACATATATTCAAGGGCTTCTTACAATACATATATTCAAGACTAGAATTAACAGACTAAGGCAAACCTATCCATTAGATGGAGGGGGCCTGCTTACAATCTTGAGACTGCAGTTCAGCGCTCTGGGAACATTTTGGAAGATGATGGATGTGATTTGCCCCAATTATGTTGGTTAGATTTTATTCAGCTAACTTCTCCTTCCTGTTGTCTGGTGTAGGGTGAAGAAAAGTTCACTTTCATAGAGGAGTGTGACATCCCACGCTCTGTGACACTGCTTGTCAAGGGGCCAAATAAGCACACGCTAACCCAGATCAAAGACGCGATAAGAGATGGGCTGAGAGCTGTCAAAAATGCCATTGAAGACGGTGAGCGCTTACATTACACTTATAAATCTGTGTTTGCTGTAGTATACACCAAGTGCGGGTGATCTTCTAAACTTACTCCCTTCGTGTCTTTCTTACACTTTGTTCTAACCACACAAAGGGCTTGGGGTAAACTCACTTCATTCTGTGTTCTTTGCAAAAGGCTGTGTGGTAGCCGGTGCCGGGGCGCTAGAAATGGCCATCGCTGATGCTCTTGTGAAGCACAAGTCCAGTGTGAAGGGCAGAGCCCAGCTTGGTGTGCAGGCGTTTGCTGATGCTCTCCTCATCATTCCCAAGGTATGAATATAAGCACGACTTGGAAGTCTGTGTAAATTTATTAGAATGTCCTTTTTGTTTAAGTTAGTTTGGAGTGATCCAGGCATGTTTACTGGGGTGAGGCAGAGGGTTTATTCACACATGCTAGGTTAAACCTTTTTGATACCCCCACCGCGTTATGAAGGGCTATTGGCAGAGGTTTTTCCTGCAAAATGCGTGATTTCAGTGGTGACATGACATATCTAACACTATCTATGCATTATGCAGATTGTTCATTGCCACAAATAATCACCAAGCTTGGCCCTTCACAATGCTTACCATGTTCTTCCTTTAACTTTATTACCCGAACTCGGAGCTGTATCTGTCATCGGGAATGGCTAGTCTTCTCTGGCGTTTTGTAGGTGAAACATTGTATTAGGTTACTAGTAGTAGTGTTTTGTCTGTGCAAACATCACTGTTAAAACACTTATTTGCCTTTTATATCATGAGTTTAAATTTTATTTCAGCCAGTTCTAAGCCCTCACAAGGGGCTGAGCTGCACAGGGAACACCCAAGTGTGCTACGTAGCCCCCTTGGCTTTAATCCTGTGCTAAATTGATGTCTGTCCTTTTTCCTCTGCGTCGAGACGGGTTCTTATCCTCCTCCACGTATTCAGAAGAACAGTACATTGTGTAAACTTATTTGCACTGGGGACCCCCCAGCCTCTATGGGAGAACAGTAGTTACACCTACCCACGTACATATATCCAATCTAGATTGCTGTGGGGGAATTAAAATAAGCATTTTTGCTTAGTATCCCTGTCAGCCATATTGTACTTTAATATGCGGCTGCCCCTCTCCTCTGTGGTCCAGCGATCCTTGAAGTATCACTGGGCATGGAAGCTTCACTGTGCAGGAAGGACTTGTGTGATCCAAGAGAAGGGGGGAAACATTGATTTCTTTTCTTTTTTTTTTTAGGTTCTAGCCCAAAACTCTGGTTATGACGCCCAGGAGACACTAGTAAAACTTCAGACTGAATATGCTGAATCAGGTCAGCTTGTGGGTGTGGACCTCAACACAGGTAACATATTTGGAGTTGGTACAGTGTAAAACCGTTAAACTCTAATATAACTAGAACCATTGTGTGTGTGCACACGGTTTCTATGTACTGTTTTCTAATTAAGTTTTAGATGTATATTACTTTAATAATTCAGCCCAAAGTTGGTTAGGTGATTTCATGCACAGAGAACACCCCAAGATTGCCTGGTCAGCATTTTTGGGCTTTAAATCTGTGCTAAAAGAAGGTCTGTCCTTTTTCCTCTGCGTTGGAAGATACAATTTTTCTTCTACACGTATTCAGAAGAACAGTACAACACTTGGAACCTTGAAGCTCTTTAGGCAGCATTTACTGGGTAATAAAAGATAAAATTAGGCATTGCTTAGATTTCCAATACGTATGTTAAATGCTCG
Source organism: Spea multiplicata (assembly GCA_009364415.1). Classification (NCBI taxonomy): domain Eukaryota; kingdom Metazoa; phylum Chordata; class Amphibia; order Anura; family Pelobatidae; genus Spea; species Spea multiplicata. The sequence goes on from VKOC01021906.1 coordinate 20,360, forward strand.
AAAGGCGATGTATTTGTCTATCTCTGTAGCAGATATATTTTCTAACGCCCATTTTTCTTTCCAAGGTGAACCAATGGTTTCAGCAGAAGCAGGAATCTGGGACAACTACAGTGTTAAAAAGCAGCTCCTCCATTCCTGGTAATACATAGAACTTTTCTTGCATTTATATATCTGATCCCTCCAGTGTGTGTGGCTTTTTCAGTAGAATATTTTTGTTGACATAAACTGGCTACAGACGGTGCCTCAATAAACTGCTGCTTGTAACATTAGAATGGTAATAATTAGAGATAAATTCAACCTTTCTTTTTTTCTCCTCCATTGACTGGCTAAAGTAGACCTGAGGGGGCCGCTTGGGTGGTTGTAAGCTCTCTAGTTTTTAGATCCTTAAAGGCATTTTGTTTTTTGTTTCCTTCCAGCACTGTAATCGCAAGCAATATCCTCCTAGTGGATGAAATTATGAGAGCAGGGATGTCTTCTCTGAAAGGATAAACGTCTGAATGTTAGATATCTTCAACGCATTCGGCTGCTTCCTTCAATTTACTGAACGTGCAGATCCAGTAAAAATGTGTCACTTAAAACTGTTAACCGATAGCACCTATTGAATCCTGATTGACCCGATGTTCAAAATGTATTTATTTTTTCTTTTTTTTTTTTATGGCACTGAAGTGTACAAGTTGCCTCTGCGGTCTTTGTACGAAATAAAATCAGCTCTTCAATTACCTTGTGTCAATGGTTTAACTTATTTTGAGATCAATAATGTATAGTGAAACTTTATTTATTATGAGCGAAATTTTTATTAAGTTTAAAAATTTTTATTATTTTTATTTGCTTGTTTCAGATTGGAAACTGTGGTCATGTTGAGAGGAGCTGCAGGGTGTTTACTGTCTAGAAAACCTTAAGATTTTTAGTCAATGTTCCTTGGTGCTCTGTGAACTACATAAGGAGCCCTCATGAAGTCCTACTGGGGAGACGAGGCCTGAATGGGGAGGTGTTCCATTCTTCAGTTTGGCCAAAAGCTTAACCATTGACCCTAGATGCTTTTTCTCAGGTCTGGCAAAGTGCTCTGTGTGTTTCTACCTATGCACCTGTTCAGAAGATAAGGACAGACAGATAATCAGTGCTTCTCATTGCTCCATTACGGCAGTAGCCCGTCAATTTAGGCTGCCGTAGCCTCCCTTTTTCATCAGGGTCGTATGCTGCATTGTAAAACTTTACACTATTATGTAGAATGCCTTTGTTCAGTGCTAAAAGAAAAAAAAATGGGGGGAAATACAGTATCACTTTTGAAAATATTTTTAGTTAAATTTATATTTAATGATACAAGGTATAACCATTCTACCTTTCACAATAGTTTTTTCAAAATGTATAGTTTAGGTAACACAATTTAATGTTTAGTTTTTCTTCAGTTATCTATTCTGTTAACTGATGTCTTCCAAGTGTGCCACATGCTTCCTCCACTCACACTTCCAACGCCAGTGTGACAACAGGCATGTGAATGTCTTTCGCTAACCCCCTTTTTTCCCCAAATCCCACCGATATGCTCAACTGGAAACTATATTCAGGAAAAAAAGTGCTGTGACTTCTTCAATAACAGGAAAGTGGTGGCTCACAGAAGCAAAGTACGTTCCTCTACGTTAGAATTCCGGATGAGTAGATGCAACTTCTTGTGATGGACTCCCTTCTCGAGACTTATGATATTAATGTACTACCCAAGAATCGTTTTCTCCAGATGCGTTATTTACATTTTCTTCTGAGGCTTTCCTTTTCACTCTACGCTCCCTCTGTTGATAGATTTTTATTTTTTTGTGGGCTATTTCCAGTTTCCTTTCCAGTTCATAGATTTTCATCTTGATTCTTTCAGCGCTCGGAAGGCAATAACTGTGGTCCGCGGGTATATCCGTCTGTGTGCGTCTGTGCTCGGTTTAGTTGGAGGATCCTCTTCTGTCTCGGGAACGGTGGTTTTCTTCAAGAGAGCTATCTGCGGCGTAAAGATGTAAGATACACGGAGTTAGCCTTGAGGCCTTGTATGGGGATTTTCTCCAAGTCAAACAATATGCCTATATAGACGTTTCAAATGCAGATGACATTAATAAAAGCTGGTTAGCTTGAGGTTTCTTGGTTTAAGAACATAGATGGAATCTTGACCTACGTCCTTAAATAGAGCTGGCTACCTGTTATCCAAATGTGGGCAAACTTTTTCTCCCCAGTTGCCAACCTACCTCACCAAATGTAGAAGTTAATATGTAGAACTTTACTGGTTTTCCAGAAGCTTCAATAGATGGAGCTATTGGAGTTCTGGATTGCCTTTAAAAAAGCATTTTTTACAACAATCTTCCTCAATGGTCTATATAATCATCTACAATCTGTATTCATGTGAAGACGGAAGTGATTCTTGGGTATGGCAGTAAGCTGCTCACCCCAAAAAACTTCTATGAACCATATTTTCATAATTGTTTTGGTTTGGTTTTTTTAAAAAATGCATTATTGTATTCATTTCATGTGTAGGGGGTTAAACTTTAGCTTTATTACCTTTTCGAGCATGTGGTTAGGATAGATAAATATCGTTGGTACAGCATTTGCCCTCAAGCGTACGGTTTGTCCTGTCCTATCAAAATATGTGTCTTCAAAGTGTTTGGAGCACAGAAAAGTATGAAGACCAGGGACGAAGTTGTCTCTGTTCACGTACTTTAGCCACTCGGTACGTCTTTTTATGTTTGATGGGAATCTAAGAAGACAAATATTGTCGATATATCATTTCAGGTAATCTCCCATCCTAATAGACAATGGAAGGTATTGTCAAAACTTACCAGCTGGAAGAGTTATGAGTTATAGAGCTAACTTTGGAGAGGGTCAGCCCTAGACAGGTGCCAAAAATGAATTGTCGGGCTCCACAGTCCACCTCGGGATCTGTTGGCCAATGTCCTGAAATACACTGCCTGTGGAAAAGCCACATGGACCACGCTGGCCAACCCCAACCACAAAGAACATCACGATGCTATGAGCGTGTGTGTAAGTGTGAGGGAGAACATATTTGTGCTTAGATATATCTATATATGTGCAGTAACAAAAAATGGGGGGTTTTGCCATAAATTAGTCAATAAATCCTAAAACCAATTTAAAAAGGAGACAAGGTCTCCATGGCGACTGCTCCAGTATCACAGCTGGGTGGCAGAAACACTCAAATATCATACAGTGAGGAGCCAGCAAATGAGGTCAATAACAAACTAGTTACTGTTATACTACATCCCACTATTGAAAGATTCAAAGATGTCTTCTAGCATTCCAGTGCAGGATGACGTGCATAGCCATGCATTTGATGACGCATCATGATGATGACCGCACTAATGGCACATGACTTTTACATCCTGGTACTTTACTAAATGAAGCCTCATGTTTAGAATGTAATTTTATATTGGGCAGAGCATTCACGTTAAGTCTTATTGCCTTGGTGATCCCCTGTTATCGCACCTACCTATGAAAAGTTACCCGATTGTCTTTTTTAGAGTTGCTGTTGCACCCAGAGGCAGCGCATGTAGTGGGCATTATACGGGGCAACGGTTTACTTCTCAGTATAAGAACACTGCAACCTCATCCCTAAGCAACATGGCTGCCGCAGGCTTCAACGGGTCACATGACCGCACGCAAGTCAGCGACGTCATCGCAGCTTTTAAGGTAGACCAATGTAATTTGATGACAAGTAGAGATTGTGCTGTTTGATGTTCGCCTCCTCGCGAAAATCCAGCTTGTTCAGCAGCCTGTTCCAAACCCCTCAGATAATATGCAGAGGAAGCAGCCAGAATAGAGTTATCTCCGGGTCAGACATCGCCGCCAGCTCAAAGGTCTCTGCACATTGGACTCGCCTGGGACTGAACGAGGAGAAGCCGCAAGAGCAGAAGCCGGCATACGCTGTAAGTCACTCGCCTGATGAACATGTGCAAAGGGGCATCTGGCCACCGGCTCCAGGTAGCCCGTTTATGATCGCATTGTAACCCCGCTGCAGCGTCCTGGGCAGGCATTGCAGTGAGCGGGGCTTGCACTGCTTTCCATGCCATGACAGGGGAGCTGATGCAATCCTACTCGGGATAGTCATCATCATCATCATTCACCACCCACGCTGTCAGATGCAGCGATTTATTAAAGCATCGGGTAGTGTCAGCAGGTGATCGATTTCTTAAAGCTCCAGATCTCTAATGCCGGGTAACACAGAATGCTTGATCGATCACATTTATTCTATTCATCTGCACGAGCATTCCTGACACATCAGCAATCTGATCATAGCGCAGTCGGCATTCACCGGCATGTGTGGTTTTATTTGTTATATATATATATATATATATTATATATATATTATAATATTCAATTTATAAATTTAATTTTTCGATCACTTAAAAACTACAGCTGCTGTAGTATGATGTAATGAACCATGAAAACTGAAATTATATACTGTATATAGGTTTTTGGTTGTCGTCGGAGTGAAAAGTTGATTGTAAATGGTTTCTGTAAAATAAGACTTCTTAATGATCATCATCAGACTGCTTGGGACGTATCGCCTCCATGCTGGTAAAATACCGGCGAGGTTGTAAATGCTCACATTTAGGCTTATTCACTAAACGGAGAGTTGACAGGCAAGTTTGTGGTTTCAGCTCCCTGACTTCACTATACATTATGAAGTGCAGTAGAAACTACTTGGCTGGCCCCGTAAAATGCATAGTTAAAGAGATCTTCCAAGTGGTTTTTTACATGTTGCCAGCTCAGCCCTTCATATGGGAGGAATCTGACAGTGTGAGCCCTTCATGATGATGATGAAGAAGTGGATGAAGCCACAACTTCTCCTGACAAACTTTAGTAAATAAACCCAAAATGAATTGTTGTGAATGCGCTCTTTGATTATTCACCATTTACTAACCACGATAAATATATATTGTATAATAAATGTTTTTTACCCTTATTGTGAACTGAAGAAATACAGTAGAAAATGTAGAGATCCTTATGTCTTGTGATGTTCTATATTTATCAGCAGTTCCGAGACCTTTGGTCAACCCTGACATTAAGATGTTTGGCTAGACTTTACTTGCAGTTGCAGCAGTTTGCAGTGTGTTTTGGGATTATAAATTCCACAATGCTAGAGGTATTTTGCTGCACAAGCACTACATAATTTGATGGCGCCACATAAAAACAATAAATAATAATAATAATATTGAATGCCTTCTGGACCAATGATGTACCACGTACGTCATAAAAAGATGTTCCTAGATCCCTGCGATCATGAGCTGGAGAGAGACAGAAAACAGCGAGAAACAGTGATTCCCTTGTCCCTAAGAGGTTCATTTTGTCAGTTAGTGGGGGATTAAATACAGTTACGTTTAAGGTTAGGTAAAAATCAAATAAATTAAAAAATAAATACCGGTACCAAATGAAAACTAGAAAACTTAAAATAAATTAAAATAAAATGACTTCATATGAATATTTATAAATAAAAAATAAAAAATATATATATAATTTGCACACTAATTTAAAAATGCTTTGGTCTTTAAGTTCCAACAGGAAAGTAACACAAACCTGTAGACAGATTTATCAGTGGTCTGCTAATTGCATGTAACCTATTAGGTAAAGTTGTGCAGTGTTGACTTTTCTATGGCAGGTCATCGCTAAAAGATTCATATCATTGAATGTTATGTTACTGATCTTGAGTGCATCTGCATCAATTAACACAGCCTTATATCTTAGACCAGTGACCAAAGAATGGCGTCCCTCTCAGAGTTAAAGGAAATTTTCCGCAAGGCAGACGCTGTGTGCTTTGATGTGGACAGCACTGTCATCAAAGAAGAAGGCATCGATGAACTGGCCAAGTTCTGTGGCGTGGGGGACGCTGTAGCAGAAATGTAAGTGCCCTTCCGTCTATACACTGAGCCGAGCAGTGGATGGGTTAGACAGGTTTACCTTCTGGCTCGTTACCAATGTTACCCTTGTGTACCCGATCTTACCATTTACTATGGATCTATGTTTAGACTAATAGGATTCAAATCAAAGGTCACTTGTGGCTTTGACCATTGAAAAAGTTTTGTTTACTTGAGGCTGGTTCCATCGGCTTACGACCTCCGAGTGCTGCAGTGTTTGCAGTCGGTACTTTTCCATTCCAGATCTCGCACATGTCACTGATTGGGTTCCTTGGAAGTTGACACACTTGAGCTTTTTGCTCTAGCTCGTTGAGCAGTGGGAGAGAGCGAGGACTGCCAGGAATTCTGCAAATCATGTGGGCACACAATGCGTATGATGGGCTTTCTTTTTTTTAACTAATTCCCCAGACAAGAAAGAATTCATGCTGTGGCTGGCTGCCCTTGGGTTCCTTCCACATGCAGTCTGGAACACTAGCCAGGAATCCACCCGATTATCTTTAATATTGTTTATTATTATTATTATTAGTATTATTATTATTACTAAAATGGTAGCATAATGCTATAATGTTTAATTATGTTTATTTGTCTCTGCCTGTTTTATATTGTAAACAGCAGATGAAAATATATTTATGTACATCTAGAACATTGTAAAATTGTTCTCTCTTTTTGACATTTAAAAACTTTACAAATAAAGAATTAAAAATAAATACATAAATGAAAGTGAAAACTGCACTGATATATATATATATATATATATATATATATATTTTACACAATCAGATAAAAGTGCTCCATAAACGTTTTTTAATAGCTCCATAATGTATACTGATAATGCTAAGCAGATACTATATGTGATTTCCTGTAGTACCGCTGAATATATCTTTAGAATTTGTTTTAAAATAGGTTTACATTGTGTAATACTATTTTCAACCATTTTGCACATTTTTTCTACTGTACCCTGGAATTTAAACTGGACCTTTGTACAGATGAAACGCCAATCTCCCTGACGTGGGACTGACCGTTGAGATTGTGTTACTTGCACCCACTCACCTGCTTGCAGCGAAAGCATACAGCTAAATCTATTTTAATCTGTGCTTTTTGCTATTAGCAGGATAGTCTGTAGTCACATATACCTGCAGCCTGTAGTGTAGCAATGCAGGCTCATACATTATTAGGTACAGTCACAATGTGATTGGAAAGAGCATGGAATAGTGATATTATTTTACTACTGAGAATACTTTAACCTCTCGAGTGGAATCTATTCCACTGACTGCATGCAGCACAGAGTACAGAGAAGGATTATATACAATGGCTACAATAATGCAAAAATGGAACAAATATTTACCGACCCCATTGTGTGTTACTATGTACCGTATTTGCTCAATTATAACACCACCCCCCCAAAAAAAACATCTGAAAAAAGACCTAGTCTTATAATCGAGGTCATCTTTTATTCAGACCTTATATTTATGCTGATCCTCCGATATAGCACTCCCGCCGCCTACTATAGTCCCCGGAGACACTATATATGCACGCTTGCGGGACTCTGAGCTGCAAGCTAATATGTGGAAACACGTGGGCGTGGGTCACATGATTTAAACAGGAATCACATGACCCCGCAGCTACGATTTGATCCTGCCTATCATTCTGTGCTCCTCTTCACCGGTTGTAGAGAGGAGGTGGTTCAAATAGGAGCAAATCTTTGTGGACTACATACTCTTATGATTCTCAGGCTGCCCTAAGGTTGACTGAGCATCATGGGCAGATGTGCTGCTCATCTCTGAGCCGTTGTTTTCCCCTCTGATACATGCTAGTTTTTTTAATATGTTTTGATGTCATACTTTGCAGATAATATTTCTCTTAGGTGTTGTAATGATTAAACAACGTTTCATGGCAAAAACATTTTGATTTTCCCCCCATTGGGTCATCTTATTCAGGCCTTTTCTTCTTTTTCTTTCTTTCAATAAGATCCAAAGTTTAGGGGGTGGTCATTTTATAATCCGGTGGATATGGAAATGCACACCAGAGGAATATGTTAGCGCTGTGAATGATGGTCCTCTCTAACCTTTTTCAGGACACGCAGAGCGATGGGGGGATCTCTGACATTCAGGGCAGCCCTCACAGAGAGGCTTGCGTTAATCCGGCCAACGAGGGAACAGGTACAAGCTCTGATAACTGAGCACCCCCCAAGGCTTACTGAGGGCATAAAGTGAGTATCCAATATCCTGCAATGTTACATATTCACACTTCTCCAGTGTTTTACAATTTGCTCCAAAACGTCTTCACTCTAGAACTTTACATTTAAGAATTTAAACAATGTTATTCCTAAAGATATTTCACTGTTAGTCCATCTTGTTTAAAAGAATTTTGAATTCTCTTCCAAGGCCAATGTAGCCCCACTGGGGGTCTAAATGTGTATTGTTTTCAAAGAAAATACGAGCTGGGATTTTTATCTGCTGACGTAGACAGAAGGGTCTGTCTCTAACAGTGTTACACTTATTATTGTTTTTAAGGGAACTGGTTCATAAGCTGCATCAGAGGAACATCCAAGTTTTCCTCATATCCGGCGGATTCCACAGCATTGTGGAGCATGTAGCTACACAGCTAGACATCCCTCTGACCAACATCTATGCAAACAGACTCAAGTTCTACTTTAATGGTATGGATGTTGGATTGCGTCTCCATAAAGACTGTGTAGCTGCACCCTATTGTTATGCTCCTGGTGACCATACCTGGGAACTTTCCGGGTTTGACCCGGAGATTGCCAGGTGAAACACCACTTCTCCAGTTCAAGACCCGAATCCTCCGCGTCGTGGGGTCTTGACACGCCCTGTTCCCCGCCCATTTTCCCTTAATTAGAGGTGTGTCAGACGTTAGTGGGCAGTCCTGGCCCCGTCCCGCACGGGAAGGCTCCGGGTAGCCGGAGGCCAAAAGTTCCCAGGTATGCTGTTGAGTATTGCCCACAACGTCCCTGTTTATCTTCATTTAATTTTTGGAAATGTTTCCTTCACTGACATTGCTGGTAAGAACAGCGGGAATTGTTTTTAACCTAATTGGATCATACCAACATGAATATGGGGATGTCAATGGTTTGAGTCTGGTAGAATATACAGCAAATACCTAAGCTAAGTAAGCATAACAGTGTTATTGTTAAATTAATATAGTAGTATCACATACAGCAGTGATGTACAATTTGAATATACAGTCATATATTAAATAATTAAAGTAGGGAAAAAGAGATGCCTTCTGTCTCGTATATTATCTATATTCAGTTCAACAATGAAAATTCACAGCTATGCTTCCTTTTTGTTCATGGGTATAAAAACATTTAGACATGTTTATATTTTTCTGTACTTATCATGGAGGCACAGTTTAAAAAAGAAAAAGTGGTAGTAAAATGGACACACATTAGACAGAGGGAGGCATAGCACCCCATCTTTTTTTAAGAAGTTGTATTGCCGATGTGATTGTTTGCTGTGTAACTCTTAATATGTAATATCCACACACTTTCATCTTATATTTATATATTATATGAAAACTTAAATCCAACAAATTATGAATGGACTTTCATCCATGCCTGTAATTTGGTTCATAGGGGAGTATGCTGGATTTGATGAGACACAGCTCACAGCAGAATCTGGCGGAAAAGGAAAAGTCATTGGCTTGCTGAAGGAAAAGTATGGTTTCCATAAAATTGTGATGGTTGGAGATGGAGCTACTGACATGGAAGCTTGCCCCCCAGCAGTAAGTTGTAGAGTGCTAAGCAAGATTAATACTGTCTCATAAAGCGACCACCACTGGGGTGCCAGGGAGCCATATATACATATATATATATATATATATATATATGCACTGGCAGGGTTTGGTTATGTGTTTTGTGTATGTGTTACAAGACTTCTTGCAACTTGTGCCGACTCGACTTTGTGTAGGTTAAACTTGTTGAGCAGTTTGGTTCTAAGAATCTAAACCCTGCCTTCAGATGCTGAAACTTGGTTTACATTACTGAGACAGGTATAGCAGGTTTACATGCAGGTTTTTCTGGTATTTTATCCCAGCTAAACTAGCCTCTTGACCGCAACAAATCATTATATATAATAAAGGTTCCTTAGAACCCTAAAATTTAACAGCAAGAAACAAGGGATGCACCCAAATGAAAATTCTGGACCGAAAACAAAAAATCAGGATTCACTTGGACGAAACTGAAAATGACCCCCTACCACCTTGTAAAAAACAATAATAATTAAACACACCAAAATTGGACAAAAAAATCAATTTTAATATATATGATTAACAGCAATCACACTCATGCCCAGGCAACCAGTACATGCTGAAATCTGGGTATGCCTGGGCATGATAGGAGTGTGATTGCTGTTAGCAATCATAAGTATTTAAGATGGCAATCACACTCCTATCATGCACAAGTAGCCAATACATGCTGAAACCTGACTAGCTGTCCCCTTGTGTATTGATGCTGCCAGCAGTATGGGGTGTGCACATCCATGCTATCACACACATATTCATTCATATACTCATTCACAAATATTCATTCAGTCATTCATATACTCATTCATTCACTAAATCACGCATACTTGTTCATAACCCTCCCCCACCCCTTTACCTTTACCTGGTGTTGCTCGCAAACTTCCGCAGGGGCCCTGCTGCTTCCCTCTGTCTTATTCTTGTCCTACCCAGGGGAAGAAGGAATGGAGTAGGGTCATGTGATGTAAATTCAAGTGAATTCGCTAGGTTCCTGCTTCCCCTGAGTGCATCCCTACACAAAACAATTGAACAGGTTTCTGTATATTAAATGTATAATATAGAAGTGCATATATACATGTAAATAGTGTCTGCAATATATGGTTTATTCCTGTTGATCTCCTTTGAAGTCCACTAAAGCCAAGTTCTAGGTACAAAGCGGTTGAGCAGCACATATACCGGTAATTTTATTTATTCTGCATCCAGTCTTTTCATGTCTTATTTTTGTGAAACTAGTACACTGAAGTTTGCTTTTACTTCTGAATAATAGGACGGATTCATCGGCTTTGGAGGCAACGTGACAAGACAACAGGTGAAGGAGAAAGCAAAGTGGTATATTACAGACTTCGAGGAGCTGCTGAGAGAACTGGATAGTGACAGTATCAAAATGAATCACAATGATATATTTTACTAGTGCGCGTGTAGTACAAAACAAATGTAGTTTTATATTGCGTAGCAAAGCTTTTTATGTAAACCTTTCCGCAGTGGAAGGTAGAATTTATTTTCCATTTTTTTTTTACATATTATCTAGTGTAGTACATAACGAATATATATATATATATATATATATATATATATATATTATATATATATACAGTTCTTAGATTTAACAAATTGTTCATAACTTGAAAGTCCATTGTATTCAATGTATTTTTAGAGTTTCTTAGAAATAATACTTTTTTTTTCTTCTTCATACATAAGAGTGTTTTTGTCGGTGGACCGTAGCAATTTTTCTATAACAAGATAACATTTGAGAAAGAGGTAGCCTTTTCAGAATCTTTTGACTCAATGTCTTTCTTATGACACTGACCTATCCTATAGTAAATGTATTGATATTATTAGTGTCTGTTCACCATTGAATGCATAAGCCATCAGCACCTTTTGAACCTGTCGACGTGGTGGATGTTTAAACCATAGTTTTTCTGTACTTTAAACTAGTGCATAAAGAGTTCACTTTATGTTTGACTATGTTTGTATGTCCTAATTGTAGCACTTTGGCGGAAACATTATAAACTGTTTGGACCAGCAAAAAGTGACATGACTAAATTTTGTCTTTTTGAGTATCTGTCTTTTTGGTATTATATGATGTAACATATTTGTCATAAAAGGATAGATAACATAGGCAAAAACTAATATTTGTTCAGGAATATTGCCTTCCTGGCAAAGGGCAGTAGTCAGATCTATGGGATAGCTGGAGTAAACATTGTAGCTCATGTACCTTGTGTTTTCTGTTTTGGTTCAGAGCTGGATTAACAATCCTTGGGGCCCCTAGGTGCCAATGCGGGCGCCCTCTTCTCAAGCCATTTTATATAATATGTAGGGCTAGGTACCCGGCTTGCCTTGTGCATCAATTGTTTCTCTGTGGTATCTCTGCACCCATGTCAACTTATGTAGAAAGTGATCTGGGGCCTTCAAGCACGCTATGGGGTGTAATCTCTGAAAGAAAGGCTACTTTAAAGGACTGGTGGGGCATGCGCTCAACCTCTTTCAAACAACAGATATAGTAAAAAGGAAAAGTTGGATGCAAACTACCAAACTTTTGTGTGATACCTTCATGCTGTATAGCTGAATTGTCAACCATCAATAGAGCACTTAGGGGGCTTTGACAGTAGTCCTTTGGAAATAAAAATCCAGTAAAACCTATTGAATTGTACAGAGATATGTGCTGTCCGCTGTGTGCAATATTTCAAGTACAGTCAAGGGTTGCCAATGCCAATGTATTCAATTATTTCTAGAGTGGCATGGCCAATGGTTGTTTTACCATCAGAAACCTAAAACCCTTACATTTGAACCTACCTTGTGTAATAGTTTCTTTTGGATAAACACATATAAATAAGTGCACAGTTGCATTTCAAGAATAATTTTGGCGACTTCTGTATCATGTGATGTACTCCCTCCCGTTGTATTTAGTTTTTGAGACATAAACAGTAATATATCTCCCTAAAATACCTGTACTAATAAAATATAAATGTGTGTTCCACGTTATTGTGTCTTGCTGCTCCGGAACTCTACCCTTGCCATTTCTAGGTAATAGATGAAATTCCACATATACAAATCTAAGTTTATGCATTTTAGACACAAGATACAAATAATGGAATAGCATTAATAACAGTGCCAGCAGCATTAAATGTATGTAATAACTTCCAATCTTTAAGTCTTTAAGTTACATTGTGGTGTTGGAAGACTCAAGTCCATCATTTTTAAGATTTTTTGAATTGTATTTATCTAATGAAGAACAGTGTGCTGTGGACACTGCTGATACATCTCTAAAATACATAGATGAAAAAAAAAACGTTGAGTTGCGTTCTTACACTAAGCAGAGTATATAAAATGGGGGCTACCCCATTTCTGTTCACCTGGTCTCAGGGGCAATATCTTTAAGGTGGCCTTAAGTTTAATTTTGACTGCTTGCAGGTACAATGCCAGATAGAACATGCTAGTGTATTAGTGGATAGCCCACGTTTTCCTCTTGATTAAGAGGTTTAACAAATAAAGCTGATGTTCCGAAAAGAGATATTTGTATACACACTCCATGACAGCCAGCATGCATACTCTTGCGTGTCACCAGCTACTGGAGATGTAGAGGTATGTATTATGAGACACTACCAGACATCTACGCTAAAGACTACATTCAAGGCTTTGTTTCCAAATACATATATATGTGACCAAAATGATGTGGGCAACTGACCGTCGCACCTGTATAAACCTGTTGTACATTACGTTCCAAAACCAAGGCCACTCTAATTCCTCCAAACCAAGCTCGTCAAACCATGTCGTTATGGACCTTGCTTGTGTACTGGACACACTCATGCTTGAACATAAAAGGGCCTTCTTCAAACTGGTGCCACAACGCTGGAAGTTTACAATTGTCTAAAATGTCTTTGTATGCTGTAGCATTAACATTACCCTTTAATGGAACTCAGAGGTCTAGCTCGAACCCTAGAAATCAGCCTTACACCTCTCCAGCTGTCACTTGGCATCACACATTGTGATCTTCGTCTTGTGGGCAACTGCTCGGCCATGGAGACCTATTTTGTGAAGGTCCCGACGCACTTGTGCTGATGTTGTTTCCAGACACTTCAACTTCACAATAATAACACCGTAATAATAATTACAGTGGACCGGGGCAGATATTTCATGAACTGACTCGTGGCAATGGCAGCATCCGATGACAGTGTCAATGTCGCTGAGTTCTTCAGTGTGACCCATTCTACTGCCAATGTGTGTCTTTGGGGATGTGACACCTTAAACTCAATAATTTGGTCATATAGTATATATATAAACAGATACCTGTCTGTGTTGTTATACTGTGTACTGCCCAGCAATCCAAAATACCAAAAAGAGACATTTATCAGACCAAATCTGTTAGAATTGCAGAAACATGAGGTAATAACTTATGTTCTAAATTTAGTGAAGAAAAAACGAATACGATTTTGAATATTTTAAAGACAGATGAATGTTGCCCGAAGGAATGTCTCAGTTTACCACATGGGGTAATACTACAGCAATCAGAATACTGAATGGATCTATGACAACTGACGCGCGTCGCTGCTTGTCTCCACAAGCAAGATGGCGTTTCCACAGCTACACCGGGCTTCCCTCGGAAAGATGGCGGTCGGAGTTTAGTTTCCGGGGAAAGGGGTCCGCTTCCTGCTGCTTGAGGCTCCCCGTTAGGATGAGTGCGACGGTGCTGTGTGTGACAGTTCTATCTGCGGTTGTGTTTCGGGTTTCCCAGGGTAAACAATGAGACCACATGTCTTTAGTGTTATAACGAGCTAAAGTAGTCGTAGTAATGACGTTATTGGTAGGGGCGACACCTTCGCAGTGTAACAACTTACTGAAGTTACTGAAACTCGTACAAATTAAGGGCATCAATACAGCAACTCTGATAAGAATACCCCCCAAGTGTCCCTTTACAGAAGGGATAGTCCCTCTTTAACCCCCACCCCCCATGTCTCTCTTTTGTAGGAGTTTGCATTGTTTTACAGCCCTAAAAGTCGCAATAATGTGTATAGAAACACAAAATGTGTAACACATTTTTTTTTCTGTAAGCGCATTAAACCCCCGGCCCCTAAACAAAAATGTCCCTGTTTGACCAGTTGGAAGGTATGGGTTCCAGATCCAGCGACAGACTCTCCTTATGTGTTTTGTATGAAAGTACATTGTATTATTTTAGAAATATTATTATTGCCCTATTAATCTGTTCACGCGTGTAGGTAAATTAATGTATAAATAGTAGATTACTGGCTAGCTGTCTTAAAATATATATATATATTTTTTAATTTTATATATTCATATTTTTAATTTATTTCTATATTTATTTAAGTGCATATACATTATAATGATTACCCTTTTTTTACAGTGACATTGTGGGTTTTTTAATCCTTATTTCACTGTACTACCTGCTTGCCAGACCCCATTTTATTTTTATTAATATTATTAATATATATTATTATTTTTAAAACATGTTTGGAAATGTGGCTTCATTTTAGATATTATTTTTATTTTTTTCATTTTATTTAACCATTTTTTCTTTTGTTAATAATATCTATAATGCTTTTACAGGGTATGAAGGAG
The DNA here is from genome assembly GCA_009364415.1 of Spea multiplicata. Lineage (NCBI taxonomy): Eukaryota > Metazoa > Chordata > Amphibia > Anura > Pelobatidae > Spea > Spea multiplicata. The sequence goes on from VKOC01021906.1 coordinate 35,590, forward strand.
GTGGTAGCATGGTGGTGCTTGATGGTGGAAAGTTCCAGATGGGGTCAGATGCCCCTGATGGTAAAGATGGAGAAGGTCCCACAAGAAAGGTGACCGTGAAACCCTTCCAGATTGACAAGTATCCAGTTACCAACCTGCACTTCAGGTAAAATAATATACATTATTCATCCATTATGGGGATTATTATACTCTCTGTGGAAGATTGGGATAAAGCCTGTGTCATATTATATCGATTATTGAGTATTGTGTCTTGGCTGGCTATCTAGTAGCAGGTCTACAGCATGTTATTGTTTTAAAGTTACTGGCTGCTGGAAAAGTTTAGTTTAATTCCTCATTCAGGACGGAAATGGAGTAGGTCCAGCTTTGTCTACAGACTTTAGAGCCTTTTAATCATGCAGGTTATATAAACGTGTAAATTGATGTGTACTTTTTTGTACTCCTTTCCTTAAACAAAGGGAGTTTGTGCGTGCCACCAAGTACAAGACAGAAGCAGAGCTTTTTGGATGGAGTTTCGTATTCGAGGACTTTGTATCTGAAGAACTGAAGAAAAAAGTTACACAGAAGCTGGAGGTACAGTTACATTCTCATCATAGAGGATCTAATGGTACAGAACACCAAATGTGAAAATAATTGTTATGGAAGTAGGTATACTGCTGTAAACTATGTTGTAGCAATCAAGTAGGATTTTTATCTAGAGAGGTATAGATAAAATAACAGGTCTAAATACCAGATTTGCTCTATTATAAGATGACCCCACAAAATTTGAATATGAATTTAGGAAAAAAAGGAAAAGGCCTGAATATAAGACTACCCTATAAGAAAAAAGTTTTACTAGTAAATAATAATTCACTTGTGAATATTTTTCATATTTAATAAAAACTATGATTGAGAAAATGCATTTTTGTTTTTATTACCTTTTATTTGCCAACCTGCCCCAGTTGTGCACATCTGCCCCAGATATGCTTTATACCCTTATATGCCACTCTACCTCCAGAAATGCCTTTTACCCCCTATATGCCACTCTGCCTCCCTGATATTCTTTATAGCCCCCTATATGCCACTCTGCCTCCAGAAAGCCCTTAACCCCCCCCCATATGCCACTCTTACCCTTCCCACACTTCTCCCCGTGCTTCAGATTCCTTGGTGTGTAGTGGTGGCAGCCAGTGAAGGTCTGCATGATGCACATAGACAACCTCTGCTGCTGCCGGCACTTCTGCCGGGGCTTCTAGGAATGAGCACCGGAAGGTCATGTGATGCCGGCGCTCTGTCATAGAATCCCCGGCAGAAGTGCCGGCAGCAGTGGAGCATGCATCGCAGAGACCTTCACTGGCTGCCGAGAGGAGGATCCAGATCTCCTGCAGGGCTGCGGGGGATCTGGATCTTAGTCTTATAGTCAGACCTCTATTTGAGGTCTGATTAGAAGACGACCTCGAATAAATGGTTATTTTTTAGAGCATTTGTGTGTGGCACAGGTAAACACACGTCTTTTGATGTTTAGGTTCTCATTAAAGTACAATTTCTTAAAGATGATTTAATAATATATTCACAGTGCAGTGTCACAGCCATAGGGGCATGATGTTTAGGTGATGTTGTGGTAGGAAGTAGGGAGATGGCAGACTGAGAAAGCTGCAGAGAAAGATCACTCAGTGTCGCTTAGGCACATATTTTAGTTTTGCCCTTTCTTACAATGTTTGATTCCTCTTTTTTATTGCTACAAGTAGGGCTTGAAGGTTAGGAATTGGGTAAGGTCTTTTTAAGAAACCATCTAAAATTGTGATTGAGGAAAACCATTTGGATTCGGAACCGCTGTAATAATTTACATAATTTTGTTTTCTGCATTAGTCGGCTCCTTGGTGGCTTCCCATAGAGAGAACCTTTTGGCGTCAGGTGAGTGACTTCTGGATAAGCTTGGCATGTGGTTCTGCCAGGTGGATGTGTTTCTCAGGAAATCGTAGATTTATGGTGCCACTAGGCCTAGATTGCTTTTCAAAACCGTGTGTGTTGGCATTTTTAAGGCATTTCAAGCCAGGCAGTCGTACCTGGGTTTAGTACGAGCCACATGCATCTGGACTGCCAGTGCATCCCATGGATGTTATTGACATTGTCTAATGGGAAGTCTGACCCTGTGTATAGCTGCTTGACATATTTTACTTTGTCTTTTATTTAAATTTTGAGTTGGTTCTAGTTTTTGTAATAATTGATGTTATTTGGGCTTGTTGCTGACAGCTCTAACAACTTAATTAATGCCAATAGCTTTGTCCAAAATGCGTGCTCTGCTGCCCCTTTCAGCAAAGCTCAAATGATGTGCTTAGACAACAGATGGCTTTTTCTGCAGGATTTCATTCTTAAGGAAAGCAAAGGCCCGTCCATTGTGCTACAAATCGGTCTTAAAATGTCTTTTTTAATGTAATGAAAGGGAAACCCTGAACATTTCTAGTTGCCACTTCCAGCCAAGCGGTCCGGGATCAGGCATAAAAGAGAAGCTGGATTACCCGGTGCTGCAGGTTAGCTGGAATGATGCTCAAGCCTTCTGCAAGTGGCTGGAGAAAAGGCTGCCAACTGAGGAGGAGTGGGAATTCGCTGCCCGAGGAGGATTTAAGGGTATGTCAGAAACCCGGTGTTAAAGGGAAACTCTTACTAGAATAAGGGCTTTTTCATTTTGTTACATCCATACTTCTAAAAGTTGAACGTGCTATAACTAAACATTATCTCACAGACAAAACCTACCCATGGGGGAACATGTTTCAGGTGAACCGCACCAATCTGTGGCAGGTAATAAGACATTTTTTTCTGTGTGAGCAAATAGTCATTCTGTTACAAAGAATAGTTATGATTGCAAATGTGTCCGTTACCAACTGCAGGGGAAGTTCCCCGAGAAGGACTCTGCAGAGGATGGTTATCATGGGGCATCTCCAGTAACTGCGTTTCCTGCTCAGAATGACTTTGGTAAGGAATCAACCTGTAAATATGTTTGCAATTCTTATGCTCTATGTCATAGGTTTTAAGATCCTCACATTACACAAATGGGATGTTTTTGAAAAATAAAACCATACATGTGTGGAAGAGGGTGGTCCCCAAGGCACTTTTGGGGCAGGAGACCCCATGTCTTCTTACTGATGGAAATAATGAATTATGCACAATTGCCACCTTGTTTTTGCTTCTAATAATAAAAATCATTTGCACAGTTACAGTCCCATGTTCTAAGAGCTTAGTAGATCCAAACCAACAAAACATACATAGAAGATAGGCCCCAGCATTTTGTGTTACCATACTTAAATGTGCATGAGGACACGAGGTTTCGTGGATTATATGTATTACAAAAATGAATTTACCAGTGTAAATCATTCTGCTTGTCAGGGTTATATGATATGCTGGGGAACACATGGGAATGGACCGCCACCGAATACACAATAGCTGGACGGGCTCAAAAGCAAAATGGGCAGAAGATGTACACCCTCCGTGGGGCTTCCTGGATTGATACACAAGATGGTTCATTCAACCACAAAGCTCGCGTTACAACCAGGTAAAGGTCCACTATTACTGATTCTGTATAAATCAAAGATTTGATTTGTCAAATAAGGTGTGCAATGACACAGAGAAGGAAAAATCTTCTCTTGTATTGGGCTTAAGGAATTGTACCTAATAATGGGACAATTGTCATTTGAATGATGGGGGCAATCTCTCCTTACAAAGTGAAGCTATCTTGTAAAATATCTGGTTATAAAGGTACCTCAATATCTGCATGTATAGAGAACTCATAGAAAGTAGGAATAGTCCTTGTGTATTATAAGTTATAAAAAGAAACATATGTCTGGACAGATATATAAAAATAATAATAAATCTATAGTTAAAACACTCAAAAATAAAATGGACTGATGAAATTGAACTAAACAAGTTTTTTCTTTTACTAATAACAAAAGACTTCATATTCTCCCAAAAGGATCCCCTCTTAGCACTTTCACTACATCTTAACAAGGAGTTCTTTATATGTGCAGATATTGTGGTACCTTTCTAACAGATACAGTTGGCTGGGATTTTGGGAGACCCCTTGAGGCTCGGCACCACAAAAAGGAACTTCTTTTTTTTTTTTATTTGAAGGGAGTATTCTTTTAATTCTAATTGTATCTTATTTTATTATGTTGTGGTTTTTCTATATTTTTCTTCAATTTTCTTATGATTGTAGAATGGGCAACACCCCCGATTCAGCATCTGATAACTTGAGTTTCCGATGTGCCAAAAGCATAAGTAAAGACAAAGGAAAGCAAAAAGTCGACTTATGAAGACCACAAGGATTTTGAGGTGGCCGCCATCAGGAGACTTCTTCTTCTACACCATACTATAACTTCTTGCCTGCAGCATGGATCCAGTGGAGCGAAGGACAGATGAACATTTTTTAAACAAACATTGTCTACCAAGGTAGAAGTGGATTAAATATGAACTTTAATTTATTATGTGGTGCCAATTGCAATTTTTGTGGCCCAATATTATAATGTAATACATAGTCCAATTGTGACAGAGTCAATTTAATTAAAGTGATGATCATTTAATACATGAGCTGCTTTACATCTATCCACAAGTCACTCATGTTTTAGTGAATTATTAGTTATGGGGCTCCTCTAAAACTAATTTCATTCACTAAACTACTGTATACAGTAGCACTTTATCTCCAAATGACTATTCCATTACCAATCATGATTTAGGGATAGGTTGTTTTAAAATCATACATTACATATGTTCTGTTTGTACTGTCTGCGGTATCGTGAGCTTATTTACTAAAGCAAGCGTGTGAAGGAGAGCTGCAGTTTCAACCAACTGCACTATGTATAGTGGATGGCTAACCCCTCTAATTTCTCTTTCAAATGGCAGTGGGTTGGCCTTGGATAATACATGAACGTTCGTTTACCGCAGGAATCCTTACTGACTTACTGACAGCCCTTTGGAATGCATGGTGAATAGAGTGATTTGCAACTGCAACCCTTTAGATTTAATGACTAAACCATTTTTTGAAGAATCATATATCAGGATTCTTCTACACAGCTCATTCGCTATGAGTGCTTTGAGCTGAAAGGTTGACTTTACTATATATAATTGTATATGATATAATTGTATATAATTAATAATTGCTTCACATGTAAATGCTACAGATTAGTTACTAAACCAAATCCCCTGCATCTGGAAGATTTTATTGTCTAATCCCCTGAATAAGCAGGAACAGGTAAAATGTCTGATGAGGCTCGTAGAAGTCAACGAGGCTTTATCTTTTTATATATTTAATCATCTTATCAACTTCTATTGCATAAATATATTTACATACACACATTTTTACTGCAAATGATGCAACTTTTTGTACACCGCACGTTTAGGCATGCTCGTTTTATCCGTATTAGTGTGGATCTTAAGCCATGCTGGACTCGGCAGCTAGAGACAGGAGGATGGCCTTTGCAGTGTTTTCAAACAGGGCAGCTCTGTTCTGCTGTTCACCTTTCTTCACCCAATGTCCATAGATCCGGAATGCACAGGCGTCAATCATCTTCCTGATGGGCTTGATGGCATATGGGTCCCGTACAACGATCTCTTTAGTTATTGGCTTAACTTTGCGGTAGTAATGGTAGATCCGGACAGAAGCCAGAACAGTTAGACAAACCACCTGTAATGAGAGGGTATGTTAATCTCTCCATCGTCTCTTCCTCACCAGAAGCAAAGCTTGCTGCACACTCACTCACATAGCCTCCTTCAGATCAGAGGAAATAGAGTTTTTAATGCACTGTTGCTGAGCTGTTGCTGGTATGATTTAGTATGGTATTTATAATATCAACATTAAGTAACAGTAATAATTTTTCAGTTACTATTTTGTATGGTTACCTCAATCCTAGCAACAATGGGCAACCATAAACGCTTCTGCAATGGGGTTCAATAATGGTATTCTGTATGAGATACTTAAAATTCAGAGTTGTTGGTCTGGTCATTTTTTAACAATTTAAAGGTCACTAGGTCACAGCCTCCCACCATAGATAAAACAATTGATCAATGGCATGTCCTTTCTCTAAAACTGATGTTTATGTGCTATTGGGTAAAATCCAGGGTATTGCACTATGGTCTTTTTGACATAGTTCGTGCATCTGTTCTCCAGACCACCGAATCCAAAATTAGCAGCACTTAGTGGTGCCACTTTGGATTTCTTGCCCAGGAAATGTCAAATACCAATTTGTGTTCTACAACCTTCCCTGAGTACAGTGATACCCCACATGCATAAGTTTGATGTGTTTTGGGCATGCTACGAGTCAATTTTAGAACATGCGCATTTTTTAAAAAAGCTTTTGTTGTGAGGGGCAATATCATTTTAGGAATTTTATTTTTTTTAAAGGGGAGGGGTACAGTGTGGTAAGGTGATTAGTTTTGCTTTTGTATTTACTTTTTCACACTTTTAACACTTTGATTTTTTTATTTTTGTTTGCCCTGTTCTCTAGAAGAGTGCAGTGTACCACAGCTAGCCCCATGTATCTCCTGTAACAGTGGAAACTCTTGTGATATCAGGATGCCAACTTCTGTTTCTCCTTCTACTCACACTGCTGCAGGCGGCTGTCACAGAGCCTCCACCGATCTCTCAGATCACATAATAATGAGATCAGAAGCAGGCAAACCTGCTGGGTCTCTACAGACCTCTTTAGGTCTCCCTCATGGTGAAGATTATCAGGATTGACGTCATGGAAAGGGAATGTCTGAACATTAGCGACAGGACATAATAGTACTTCCTCCGGTGTCAACTACCGGAATTTTCGGACATACATCCTACATCACGAAGAGATTTGATAGAAGGTTCTAACTCTGACCAAGTTTTCCAATGCAATGTAAAAATTTATATGAAAAAAACTTTTTAAAATTTTGTTCACCTTAAACTTCCTGTAGGGGCTAAAATGACGCACTTCTTCTACCATATATTGCTGGAAGAAAGGATGAGCCAAGGCTTCATCTGCTGTGAGCCTCCTTTCTGGGTTTACTACTAAAAGACGAGCAATCTGAGAAAGAAAACACATTCATTTTCTGTTTTGCTCATATAATGCAGATATGCGAATATAATCGTAATTTTTGTTCTCATGCATATTTTTTTACAGTGCATGTAAGGTGTCAAATTTACATTGCAATACGCAGTCATTGTTTATAATTGAATCTTCTTTAGCGAGCTATAAAGGATACCCTAGAGTGAAATCGCCACCCAAGCAACGAGCAAGTTACAGAACTGAGTGAAGCTTATCCCAAGTTGTCATATTGTGGCACTAAGAAGCATTCAAAGAATCCACTTCAGAGGTTGTACTGTACCAGATCTTTCACTGTGTCTGACCGATCATCCCATTCTGGCGAGCCAAAATGGTAGTCTCCATTCATAATCATTCTTAACATTAACATCTGCTTCCTGTGCCAAAATGGCGGGGAACCAGCCAGCAGTGTGTACATGATGACACCGGTACTCCACCTGTAGTGCAAACATTATACAGCTCATATGAGTTTTGCTTTTTAAGGATTATGTGTCGATCTTAAAGAATATGAAAGTACATTAAACATGTCTTTTAATATTTGCTATGATGCACATGAAGCTGTGCGTAAGAAGTGAGAGTTGACGTTGTCCATAAGCACTTTAGATTTTGTGTCTTGAAAATTAAATGTACCAAGCAAAAAACACCTACTGTGTCATCAAAAGCTTATTTGTGCCAATGTCTGTTATCTGCTATGTCTTTCTTTAACAGTGGATTGAGAAACTTACATATCTACTTCTTTGCCATATCCTGGGTGGTATTCATCCATGGAGCACTGCAGGATTTCAGGGGCAAGGTAACCTGGCGTACCACATATTTCTGAAACAGGACATTTAAGCTTTTATTTAGAAATAGTTATTCCTTCTTTTATCTGTAAACCGTTGTTGTAGGCAGTTAATAATTTCTTAGAATTTCCTATCTTAAAAACACCACACTAAAGAGATTATTTATGGTAATGCTAATGAAGTCCTGCTTGTTCAATTAAATCCTTTCCTCCAAAGACTTTCATTAGTCAGTGCCTGTGTGATTAAGAGTAGTTTGCCTAGTAGATTTGGCTAAGATAATTGATCAAGGGCACATACACACGAGTAATATGCCGCTCTCTAAAGACGGTATATTATAAAAAAAAACTAGAACTCTTTAAACCGAATTTGCCAACAGATTAGAACCATGTGACCCATCTAGTCTGCCCATTTTTCCTGGTGTATAGACTCTATTCATGTTCAAATCTCCTCACTGTATTACCCTCTAACACGTCTGATGGGAGTCTTCTCCATTTATCCACCACCTTCTCAGTAAAGTAAAACTTATTCACGTTACATCTAAACCTTTGACCCTGTCCTCTTGTTCTAACAGTTTCCCTCCTTTGAAGTATACTTTCCTGTACTTTATTAAAAATATGTTTTCTATCAAATCTCTTTCTCTTCCCTCCTCCTATACATCTTGGGACCCTTTACTCTTTCCTGATCACTTTTATCCTGCAGACCATGTAACGTTTTAGTCGCCCTCCTCTAAACTCTCCAAAATGTCAATATCCTTCTGGAGATGTGGTTTCCAGAACTGTACACAATACTCTAGGTGAGGCCTGACCAGAGATCTGTAAAGTGTCAGAACCACCTCACCTCCCTACCTATGCCTCTCATTATACAACCCTGCTTGCTTCTTTTAGACACTATCTGCTTAAGCATTATCTGCTTAAATTTAAGTCATCAGAAATGACTTGCTGGACAAAGCTAGGTGTTACAACCAAACAAAATAAAAACCAACAATATCATTGTTGGAACTTCAAATAATACTCACAAAACTAGTACAACCACATTGTTCCCTGTGGTCCTCCCTATATGTTATCCCAGTAGCTATCATTGTTACTGCTGACACATACCTAAATTCTGCCATACTATAGTAGATGCACAAAAGGTTAACATCCAACACTACCCTTTCTCATATCATCATGCTTCCTTACTGCTGACATCTACACCGATGTGGATGTCTACCTTGGCTGTGTAGCTACTGAGATCCACATATTGGGAATTGAGATCCTGGGCCAGACAGCATCCAATCAGTTCATACAGTCTATGGATTTGACCTTTTCCATTTCAACTTTGACATACATTTATATGTATAGAGATAAACATTCTATCACCGCATAATTGATTACATTGCTTTCTATTATGTGAAACATTAGAGCTTTTGGTATCATGAGGAAATGCCTTGTTTAAAATGTGTACAGTATGTTTAAATATGATTTATACAACATTGAAATCTCTCAAATCTCTCAATATTTATTACCGTATTCCCTGCTTTAAAATTCTTGCTAATATGTGTTTATCAGCCTTAGGGAATTGTGTACGGCTTAGCCCCAAACATTGCTATTAGTGATTATTTAAGTTTACCAGTATTTAGTATGAGAGACTTTTTGATACATTTGAGTGGGGTGGACTACTGGTGTGCCCTACCTTTGAGCTTTTCACCTTCACGGATTTGACAAGAGAAGCCAAAGTCTGTCAGCTTGATGTTCATGTTGTCATCCAGAAGTATGTTCTCTGGTTTCAAGTCTCTGTGGACAATGTTCTGAGCATGTAGTTTGGAGACGACTTTTAGTAATGCCCTCATTATCTTCCTACCAGAAAAGACAAACGGGCCTTCAAAAATAGGCAGTAATTCAGAGAGTATAAAATGCCATGATCATCAGTCTGCCGAACTACTCTTTCATGACGTTCGGATAGGCATCATGTTAGTTTAAGCTACAGTTGCCTACTCAGTGATAGACAGTTTCTTCATCACTGAGTAGGTCATTTATGCCATAGGTTAAGAAGCAATGAAAGGAGGCCCTCCACACTTTTCTGATTGTGCTGCCCATATACCTAGTAGTTGACTTTTGTAAGGTATGACTGAATCCTGATGCACTTGGTTCCGATAATTACAGAGCTTTATGAAACAGCAAAGAAGAGATATACAATATGTACCAATGGGACCGTGGAAGTCTACTTGGACCAGTTTGCCAGTGGGCTCAGAAGCTTAATGCTTCACTCATAACCACTTTATACCGTAATAGGAGCACCTTACCTTGTTTCCTTCTCACTCAGTGTGACTTGTTCTGTCAGGTAATCAAACAGCTCTCCTCTTCTCATTCTAAATCACATTATAAAATACACGTGATTAAACTACTTTATGATACCATATATTAACCAGTACAAAACAAAAGAACATTCTCAATAAATGATCAACTGTCCAATGCCTGACTCCACTATGCTCAGTTGAGATCATTTGTAACTGTCCAATTCATAAAACCAGAAACAAAACAGCTTACATGAAATGAAGAACGAAAAGACAAAAAAGATGAATTTCTATCTATTTTAATGAATTTGATCCCATGTTATCCAGTGATCCTATGTCCTTAATCATGTGTGAGTGTACTTGCTAAACAATTAACTTAAATCACCTTGCATGTAACTTGCTATATTTTTATTGGTAATCAAGACTAGATTCTTCATCTGGATAGAGCTTCCATATGCATCATGACTGTTATCCAGAAGCACACTCTCTCCTGGAGATGTCAAGCCTATGGGTGGATTATAATGCTAACTTTTTAGATTTAAGATGACTTTTTCTAACCTTCCACCCCTTAGCAATGTATACTGAACTGTATACAGAATGGGTCCAGTAAAAACTGGAGTAAAAATGTCTAGTATATTGCAATAAGAGCTTTTGTCAATAAACAATGACAATTTGCCATATTTTTCATCTTAAGGAGAACTCTGATATTTCTAAGCTTGGGATCAGGAAAAGACCTAAATTAGTAAAAACCTTAACCTTTTAGTAATAACATCTGCTGATTCATTAGGTCAAGTTAGGCACTGCTAACTAGAATATACGATTCTAAAATGTCAGGATCTAAATGTGCCCGGATCTGTAATGCAGTCTCGTAACGGTGTCCGAGGTAGTAGGGCGAGCATAATGTAAAAATAACATCCTCTGCTGAATTGAAATGGTCACTGGAAAGGTTACAGGGGAACATGAGCTGCCTGTTAGTTTGGGCAGCTGTTGCATAAACAACCCAAGTCACTTCATGTAAGGCACTATAACAAATAATGCTTACAACTGTCCACTGAAAAGCAAGCAGAACAATTTGGCCCTGGGAACCACCACTGAGCCCATTTTTATCCCATTCACAAGGTCCAGCTCAAAGCTTATTCTTTCAACTGCTAATTCATTAAAGTTTTTCAATGTATTCAAGGAAGAAGCCGTGCCATTGAGGTATCTCTGACGTTGCTGCTTGATGACATTAACAAGTCAAGTGTTAAAATCACAATATTCAACTGGCCCACTCAAGTTGAAGGTTTTATAGTCCTAAAGTGGATTTGTCACTTTCTAAAATGTTACATTTTACATTTCAACAGTAATGCCCACCGTATTTGCTTTGTAGGCATCAGCCATTAACTGTTTGGGGCTAGCCCTACCCCTATATCCAACTAGCGCCTCCAACATAATCGGTTGGCCCTGTCTATAGCCCCTATTGGCCCTGCCCCTCGTAAGGTCACTCCTCTGAAGAGCGAGACTATGGTGACTACCACCTGGCAGGCAGGACACACATGCTTTCATGATTCCAATGGTTTCTCCTCTGCTGCATTGGCTCACAGACCATCGCTGTAAAGTAAGCAGAGCCAGACATCTCTGCAGGTTGGGGAGTTTTGGGGAGCAGTTTAAAATAAACAATATATATGTAACACTTTAAGCATTTGCTGTTGGGGCAGGATCTATGAGAGTATTCCCTTTAGGTTATTCCTCCCATTTGGAGAAGTTAATACTACCTTTTGGTGATAGGTAACTGGTCCTGGCAACCTTTGTAAGTGCAGGGTGAAGAAAAGAAAGTGGGAGGAAACTAGCCGATACGCTAATGTTGCTTCGTGGGGTCAAATCGGCACAAATATATCTTGCCCTATTCCCCAACAGTCTGGGGTGGAGTCTGGGGGCAAATTAAGATAGGTCAGTGCCAATAGAGGCACATACTTCTCTGCTCCCAGCTAGCACACTTGGGGATTTTGGTTGGAAATACATGCGTCATGACCCTTATAGTTATTCTAGAATACTAAACAATTTTTTAATAGTGCTGTAATCTACATTTCATAGAAAATCGTTTTACAAGGAAAGTTTAATTGGAAATATTAACTAAGGTCATCTCACAAGCATAGTTAAATGTCCACAGGATTCATTAGTAGAAGTTCTGCTATTGCCAAAGCAGCAGTTTACTGACCGGAATCTACAGCTATGGAGATATTTCTACATAAAAACTACACTGTATTTATTTACAGACAAAAAATATATCTACTAGCTGCCTTCAAATGATTGTGAACGCACTTAAATCCAGCTCACGGGTTTGCTACCTTGTGTTGATTCTTTTTCTGACTTGGTTACACATAATTTCAATAAATCTTAATGATAATCGCTGATTAAAATGACAACATTGGCTAACATTTTATCTGATCAGCTTCTTCCGGCTCACAAGTTATGTTTCTTTCTCCACAAAACATTGCAAATATGTGATTAAATGTAAAACTCAGGTGGAAGATGGCGACCTCTAACAGTTCAATGTCTGACAGTCCCCAAACCTCAATGCAAATGCGGATTTCTAGCTTAAATCACTATGGTCTCAACAGCAAGATACCAGTTTTTAACTGAAGCTTTAGCTCATTCAAAACTGTTGAACCCTCCGGGGTTTAAGATGCCGGGGATTCATTGGCTTGATCCAGGAAAGCTGCATCCTAATTCACTTTAGTGACTATCTTAATGGTTAGAATTTAATAAATACTATCCAAGCCTAAGAATTTGCCACTTATTTCAGGGATAAAGGAAACGTTGTTCACTGTTCCTGGATGTCCATACAGTTGGCAGGATTCAAGAAGGAATACAAAATGTATGAATCAAAAGCCAGGCGCATTTCTACTAGCAGAATTCCATTCCATGGAATCCAGTGTAGATGTCAGGAATATTCTGGTCTGATCCCAAGTTGGAAAGAAAACAACAGAACAATGTTACAGTTGGGGTTGTGTAATGTCGTCAGTCCAAATGAAACACTTCAAAAATTACTATCCCAAAGTTTACATTATATTGTTGGCCTGCACCTAGATATGACCATTTTCATTTGGCTAGGGACCTTGTGAAGCTGAAATCCCATGGGAAAATATTTTTCTCCTTGAACATAAAATAAAAGTAATGTAGGTTAGTTGACAAAAATATAGATTTATCTCCTAGTGATAAGCAGTCCTGGAAGCTGCCATTGTTGTATTCTGGATGGCTTTCCCTGTTCAACCACCACACTGCACTGATTCTTTATGGTAATACTAATGAAGTCCATTCCTCCACAGACTTTCATTAGTCAGAGAGTCCAGCTGGGTGAAGATTAAGCCAATCTAATGTTTACTACGGGCAGTAGTATAAGGAGTCTTGTGGACTTGGCTGAGATAAAAGATCTAGAGTACATACTGTATGAATGTCTAATATGCGGCTAAAGACAATGTATTGTGCAAAACTAGAACTGTTTTTTTATAAAAAAGAAAATAGCACATTATTCAAAAGCTTAATTTTAATCAGATACTATTACTCGGATGCAGTAGTCTCCAACAGGCGGCTCTCTGGTCAATGTTAAATATATTCAGAATTCTTAAAAATCCTAAAATCACAGACTAAGGCTCTGAACTTTTATTACTTATGTTTGTACAAGCTGTCTCTCTGAATATTGGCAACAGTGGTCGCTTCAGTGCTTTATGTACAATAATTGCCAAGCCCTATGACCCTTGGCATTTGTTTTTGCTTCATGTAAGATGCATATAATGGCACTTGGACTGGTATTCTGAGGAGTCAAATGATAACAAAGAATGGTAGTATACTTACAGGTCAAACACCAGGAAAAAAAATGTGTTGGTCTCAAAACTGTCCTTCAGCTGAACTGTATTCAAGAAAAGAAATAGCTGTAAGTAATTCAGTAAATGTATGAATATTATGGTAACATTCATTCTCTGTTCTCTATAACCAAAACTAGGGCCACATGCATAGTAAGCTTCGCCTTGGACGCAAGTTGAGCTGCGTTTCTAGTAACCGAATCTGGGCGAGGGAAAAGTCACAACTAAGCTCATGTCAGTTGTTAGCACACTAGAAGTGTATTTATGAGTATACAGAATCTGGCCAAGTGAAAACAACTTATTATCACTTACTGACATTGGGTAGTCCTGATACTTTCCTCAAGATTTCAATCTCCTTGATGGTAGAGTCTCTTAGCTCTAGAATTTGCTCAGGTGTCAGGTGATCCCCAGTTATGTCTATGATCTTCACAGCAAAGTCCTCTCTGGTTGGCTTGTGGATACATCGTCTCACCACGCTGCTAACACCTCTGCAGAACGAATAGGACAATGGGATTAAATATTTTTCAAGTCTGTGTTCTGGATTTGTCAGTTATGTGTGTTCTTGCATATATTCATGCTCAACAGTAGATTAACAAATGACAGAACGTTTTTTTACCTCTGAGTCCCTGTCTCCCCTATTGTCATCCCTGGTTATTTTACATAGATAATGAGGTTGAAAGAAACAAAAGACTGCTAAGTTCAAACCCTTCTTAAAACATATGATAACAGAGTGGCCCATTTAAATGTTCATGATGTGCCCTTTTACAAAAGCTCCTCATACGGATTTGCTCCTTTCTCCACCCCACAACTATTTTCTGTGCAGGAGAAGTGTTTGACAGATCTCCAGAAACATTGTGCAAATGGAACAAAAATGATTCGGATTAATTTTTAGTTTGTGGTTCATTCTATTTCAGACAACTAATTTTGTGACCTTTTGGAAGAAATTCATAGGGCTTTTTCCATTCAGAAACAAAATTTGTTGTAGCTCACCCTCTTTCACTCTCTCATGCTCATTCACTCTCTCAAACTCTCTTTAACTCTCTCAGGCTCTCCCTCAACATTTCCCTACATTCTCCGCCGACCACTTCTATCTCCCTGTCTCTTTGCCCTGCAGCCCCGCTTCTTCTCTTGCCTCTTGTTGTTCTTCTTTCTCCCTGTGTATTCTTTCTTCATCCACTTCTCTATTGGCAACATATCTACAGCGTATAGCTATCCATGATTATATAAAAAGCCATCTCTCAGAGCAAAAGGACAAACATTGCATTGGCACTGCAGGCACAATGAGAAGCCCAAAACACGCTTCACTGTTGAAAGCAATTGTTGAAATATTTTTAAGTGTATAGTAACAACAGAGCTTGTAGGTTTCCCAAAACATTAAATGACAGCATGTTTGTTATCATACAACATATAAGCCATTCTACCTTCCCAGGATCTCTTTGGGTTCATATTTTTCATAAAATTCCTGAGACGTCTGCCAGTCTGGTAGCTCCTCTTCACGAGTCATCTTGCTTTTTTCCTACAGCAGCCCAAATCCTACAGTGTTGGACAGAAATGGTTGCTTCGGTGACCTAGAATGGAGAATACAGCAGGTTTAGACGAGAGCTGCATTCACAGAACCCATTCCTCTGCTTCAAGCTGACAAAGTGAATAAAGTGCCACAATACATTCATCACAAAGCACTAATACGAATTCCCCTAGAGTAGAGCTCACAATCCATATGTCCCTGTAATAAAACCAAATCGATCTTTTCTTCTGTTTTTCCTGGAAGAGCTGGGAAAATATCAAACGTTCAAAACCAAGACAGATTGTACAAGCCTTGGGGGAGCCATGGCCAACCGAGCCAAGGGAACATATAACAGAGCGGGTACATGTCCCTCTACACCAGTGGTGGCCAAGCCAGCATGCCAGCGTTCCAGGCTTTGTAATCCCTACATTGGAATAGAATACGGTAATTACTAATTTCTGCAGTGGTGGTGTGCCTTGAGCTTTGCTTTTATACAGAAAGCATGCGTCACATATACAAAGAGCACTCAGAGGGGCAAATATCCCACACCATGTTGCTCTACTATAATTCCTGAGCATTACTGAATATTTCAGTGCACAGAATAAAACAAATGACCTCAGGTATGCATCTGAATGTCCAAGCTGCTGTAGGCCAATGCACTACAGTTTGGTAGGCCTCGTATTATACATTTGTATTATTTGAGCCTGTGACTAGCTTAGCGCACCGACATTTTCTCTTTTCCCAATGCACTACAGTCACAGCCTGTCACATACCCCTCGGTATACCCCTCGGTATTTCAGGCCTCCAAATCAGGATAAGTGAAGGATCAGAGGCATGGCTACCTGCCTGCCTTACCCGAGTAGCACTCAGCATTGTGAGGTGGCCATGTGGGAACTATCATGTAGGTCTGCGCTGTTGCTATGGACCCATGACCCCCTCGTAAGCCAGCTACGAGGGACAGTGCCCACAAATTGGGACTGTCCTGTGAAAACCAGGACCCTTATGCTGTATTAATATATTTATTTTACATACCAATAAACCACATCAAATGACCCGGGACAATAACACATAAATAGCAATAATACCACCAATAAAAGTGCCTTTAAAGCCTTGTCTGCATTATGACGTGTATGGGCGATGTGCAGGCTTTTCTGTTAAGGCCTCCCCCACCCCCCGTGACACTAGCCATGGATTAAGTTGAGGAACACAGCACACGCAGTCACACATGTTGAAAACATACATTGCGGTGATATATTATGATAAACCAGTGTCACACTTGCTTAGGGCTTTGCTCCGGGGAGCCTCAGAACAATAAAGGCTCTAATCAGCTGCTACACATGATGGATATCTGGGGGACTCCATATAAACCGCCAAATAACTAATATAAAACAAAGGCTTGACGGCCACAATGAAGTTTTCTGTAAATCAAACCCACCTAATTCCCAAACACACTCTTTACAGTTATAAATATACTTTGCGTTCTTGGATGACCTGTAAATTCCCTGTGGTTTGTTTATCGTCAATCATCTCTGTGTTGTAGTTATTCACAGACCGATCTACTTGATATTATTATGACATATTGTCACAATAAAACAGATACTATTCATATGCAATGTTAATGATACACAAGAAATATAGAAACTATATATAGAATAGACAGACACTGCCAAGACAAGAGGTGTGCCAGCTGTTACAGCGTTTTGGCTCTTTTAGGGCCCAGAGGGCACAGGCCAGTTGTTCCTTTTGCTATATTTTATATATATATATATATATAATATATATATATAATATTTATAGATTCGATTGCAACCTTTCCTGTTAAACCTGCAGGCTGTCCTTTGGCAAGAGATGAGAATTTGCCCCAGTAATCCTCGAAACATACTTACTGACTTCTATGTTTCCATTACTGTTTCCCGGAGCTATTCAGGCTGGGTATTTATACTGCAAGGGTTTAAACGTTACATAATTCACTTCCTAGAAGGATGTTTCATCACATGTTTCTGACCAGTGTGGCCTTAACAGAGCAAGGCGAGACTGCTTCAGATCACGGACATTGAATAGAATCAGAAATAAAAGGAGTACGCTATTATGTTACAGCCCATGAGTGATGTTAGACGGACTGTGGGTATAATATGTGGTTAGCTCCTTCTCTGGGGGGAAAATGCTGTCCTTGGCATCGCTTCCACAGGGTTATTTTTATTCTCTCTAGATAGCAATGCCGGTTATATAGCCAGAAATTGGGCTTCCTTCCTCTAATTCTACAAGTGCCCATGGATACTAAACTTCACTCAGTCCCTCTTTATTCACAATCAAATCAATCTCGCCTTTAATTTAATGCTACAAAATGGTACCAGTTAGGTTTGGTTACCAGCAATAACTTTGGGAAGCAGTGCAGCTCCAGCATCTCTGGTTCCTCTCTACTTCCAAGAACAATCATGGTACATGCACACTCTGCTCAATATATAGGGTTAAATCAAATCCTCCAGCTTTATTTGTGCTTTCACAAAACAACAAAGGGATTGACAGAGGCCTTACGAGGATTATAGTCAAAGGCATTGCCTGTGTCCAATATTCAGAACATATGGATTATCACTCGACCGTCTGCAAAGGGTTCTCAGCAAAGTTACTGATAATTATCTCTGGGCTTCACTAAGCAAAGATCTGTTCCAACTCTTTCAAATGCAGTAATATTGAGGGACAGCGGACATTCAGGGTCCACTCAGGTATCTATATGTTCAATTATTCGTGTATGAATAATAAGTAGAGTGCCTAGGGGGTATCTTTATACCTCCCAGAATCCCGTGGGGTTGTTATGTCTTAGAGGAAACCTTTGGGCACCTGTTCCTGACTTTTACAGAAGCAGAACGCAGAGGTCTGAATGTCACCCAGCAGGGTCATTTAACATTTTTGGTTAACTCAAAACGGCAGATTAATGTTATGGGGTGGTTGTGAGGTCAATTATAGCTTCCCAAGCTTCATATTTAGCAATGGATCCTAGGAAGATTCATATTAAGCAATGGATTCTATCTCCAGGCAGCAGAAGTCTAGTCTTCTGGTGCCTGGAATCCGTCCCTCTCCTCACCAGTGATTGTTTAATTAGGTATATTTCTATATTTACTGGTTAGTCTCATTTGTAATGTTGTTCAATAGGCAGAATGATCAAGGACTTATATAAAGCATAGGATTGGCACACAAGAGCTTACGATCTACAGCGAGTAGCCTGCTCGAAAACCGTGCAATCTGGCAGATGAGAATTACAGATTAGATGTGAGCTTTAGCTACAATCTGCTGACACAGTCCAGTGCACTATAAAAATAGCAGGGCTACAGGCCTTCCTGTGCTTTTGGGAAAGGAGTGTGGTGTCTATGCTGTTGCTGTTCGAGATCACATTGTAAAATAGCCCACTTACCTCTAATACAGCAAGGCCTGGCAGTGCTCTTCTGACGCTTGCTCCATGGGTGGAAGCAGCAGCAGCAGGCTGTAGCTCTGATCCCCAGCGAGGAGTCTAGGATCCAGCAACACACACACACACAACCCCTGCCTCTCCTCTGCGCTCCACACACTGCAGATCTAAGCATGTGTCTTGCCAAAAATACATTGCTATTCAGTCTGGAAAAGGAGCAGCAAGCCTAAGCCTGAACACGCAGTGCCTAGCGACGGGCTGTCCCTCGGTGCCAACATGTGTGACCTGAGCAGAGGGGACTGGCAGAGTAATGCATGCAAACAAACCACAATACATACTGTACCCTTAGGGTATTTATAGTGACCGAAGCCCTGCTGCATTGCAGAATAAAAACAAGAACAATAATAGGCGTCTCATGCTGTGCTGTACATACAATGGTGAATAAAGGTGATCTGCAGTGTTTGTTCATATGGGAGGTATCTGGCACCTGGTTGGGAATAGCTGTTCAGATTGCATTGTCCTCTTGATCACAAGTATATGTACATGTTTTTTATTTAATAATTAGGAGGGGCAAACCCCCTAAAACCGATCTGTTCCTTCAACCTTTCCTAAGTTTCCCTCTTTAACCGTATGAGGGCCGGGAGGGGTCTGGACACATTTTTCCCTGTGGCACACAGCATACTTTGTCATGCTTTTGCTATAGTTACATTTAGGTGATAACCTCAGAAACAGGCCACACTTTAACTAAGGAAATGTTAAAGAAACAAAGGTGGAAAAAAATACACGTCTACACGTGAGGTGGGTTTAGGGTGAAGGGGCACCCATGACATTACAATCCCTGATCCTTGCTTGGTCGCCGTTGTGAGGTGGACATGTAGGAGATGCGATGGATGTCTGTGTTGAAACCTCCATTTATTTTACAGCTCTCTGGTGTGGTCAGGATCTCCCCAACAAGCCTATGATCACTACTGTAGCTATGTGGGACAAGGCCCAAAATCTGGGATGCTTGTGAAGTATGGTGTTCTGCAGCACACTAACATACCTGGGAACGCTAGAGCTGCTTCTTCGGGTCACTACGGTGGGAAACTGTGGGTGGCAGGAGCGGCCTTGCGGCATTCCCCACCCACTTCCTCATCAACAGTATTGTGTGTCCCACCACATCAGCAGTCCCTGGTAGTTGGAGGCAGAAAGTTCCTAGGTATGTACCACAAATATAAAAGAAACAAATTGAAACCGATGTGGCTTAGTGGGGACATTAAGCAGAAAATAAAAATAAGAAAATGGCTTTTACAGCATTTAAATCAGACGAATCAGAGGCATCCTATATAAGATATAAGGAAGCCAATAAAGCATGCAAAAAGTGATTAGATGGGCTAAACTAGAAAATGAGAGGGTGATTGCCAAAGAGAGCAAAACTAACCCCAAAAAATTCTTTAAGTACATAAATTCTAAAAAAACAAAGAATGAAAACGTAGGTTCATTAATAACAGAGAGGGGAGTGTTGGTTAAGGAGGACCAGGAAAAAGCAGAAACTTTAAATAACTATTTTTCCTCAGTATATGTTAAGGAGGGACCTATGGCAATGGATATACATAGGACCACTGAGAAAAATTTCAGTCAAACTGTGAGTGGATGGCCCAGGACAAGGTGCTGGAGCAACTAAAGAAAATTAATGTTAACAAGGCTCCGGGGCCTGACGGTATTCACCCACGAGTACTTAAGGAGCTGAGTCAGGAAATAAGTGAACCTCTGTTTCTAATCTTTCGGGATTCTTTTCTTTCAGGAATTGTACCAGAGGATTGGAGGAAGGCAGATGTGGTTCCTATTTTCAAAAAGGGTTCCAACTCTGTGCCCGGAAATTATAGACCTGTGAGCTTAACTTCCGTTGCTGGGAAAGTATTTGAAGGGCTGTTTAGGGATAATATTCAAGAATTCCTTGGGAAGAATAGTATTATTAGCAAAAATCAGCATGGTTTTATGAAACATAGGTCCTGTCAAACTAATTTAATTGCATTCTATGAAGAAGTAAGTAGAAGTGTCGATCAGGGTGTTGCAGTGGATGTAATCTACTTGGATTTTGCCAAGGCGTTTGACACGGTTCCACACAATAGGTTAGTATTCAAACTGAAGGAAATTGGCCTAGATGCAAATTCTTGTTCTTGGGTAGAGCATTGGCTTAGAGATAGAGAACAGAGAGTTGTTATAAATGGTAAATTTTCAAGCTGGTCGAAAGTGGTAAGTGGTGTCCCTCAGGGTTCTGTTCTGGGACCAATTTTATTCAACATATTTATAGGCATTGAAAGTCATGTTTCTGTGTTTGCAGATGACACTAAACTAGGTAAAGTTATACAGGGTGAGCAGGATATTACTGTGCTGCAGAGGGATCTAGATAGACTGGGGGACTGGGCACTCAAATGGCAGATGAAATTCAATGTAGATAAATTTAAAGTTATGCACTTCGGGGTAGCGAATGCAGAAGCAACCTACACCCTACACGGTAGTGAATTAGGGGTAATGACAAATGAGAAGGATTTGGGAATTGTTATAGACAACAAACTAGGCAACAATGTGCAATGTCAGTCTGCGGTTGCTAAGGCCAGTAAGGTATTGTCGTGTATAAAAAGGGGCATCAAGTCGCGGAATAAAGATATAATTTTGCCTCTGTATAAATCAATGGTAAGGCCGCACCTTGAATATGCTGTGCAATTTTGGGCACCTATTCTAAAGAAGGATATCATAGCACTAGAAAGGGTGCAGAGGCGGGCTACAAAATTAATAAAAGGAATGGAGCACTATAGTTATGAAGAAAGGTTAACTAATTTAAATCTGGTTAGTTTAGAAAAACGTCGCCTCAGAGGGGATATGATAACGTTATATAAATATATTCGGGGCCATACAAACCATTGTGTGGAAATCTGTTCATAAACAGGACTATGCATAGGACACGTGCATAGACTGGAAGAAAGGAGATTTAGACTAAAGCAGAGGAAAGGGTTTTTTACAGTAAGGACAATAAGGATGTGGAATTCTCTGCCTGCAGAGGTAGTTTTATCAGAGTCTGTACAGACGTTTAAACTGCAACTGGATGGATACCTGGAAAAACATAATATTCGGGGATATAATCTTTAATTATGGGGAAACAGCTTATTGATCCAAGGAGAAATCTGACTGCCATTTTGGGGTCAATAGGAATTTTTTTCCTTGGTTAGTGCAAAATTGGTAAGAGCGAAACCGGGGTTTTTTTGCCTTCTGTTGGATCAACTTGATGGATGCATGTCTTTTTTCAGCCTATATAACTAATGATAAACTATGTGTGTTTAAATATATAATTATATATAATATATAATATAATTTAGAAAAATGTGTTAAAATTAATTGGCCCCTAACCACGACCATTGGTTTCATTTGAAATGTCAAGGGGATGACGGACACGATACACTGTATTTTGGAAATACACAGGCCGACTTCAACTTTTATTCTAGCTATAAAATAAAACATAACAATTATTATGCAAATAATAACAAAAACTTTTTGCCCAAACCCAGAGTTTCAACTTCCTTCTAAATAAAACATTAAACAAAGCCAACGGCCCTAAATCCAGAAGGCTAACCAACTGATAACCAGTTCACCCCCTGCATAGAGGATAACTTTAACCCCAATAATGGTTAATCCATGGTGCCAGCGGCTTTCCTGCCTAGCTGCTGTTCACCACACTCAAAAGGTCATTCCAGACAGCCAGCAGCTTGCCTTGTGTCATGATAAGACTTCGTTTAGGCCCTTACAATCATAGCACATTTTGGTCCTCTCCACGGGAGCTGTAAAGTATTGTCTTATGTAAGATGATACTTTTTTTTATTTATATTAAAGTTGTTACTTATTTTAACTATCTCTCCTCCGCTCCTCTTCTGTTATGCCGGTACAAGGAAGAAACTCCATTCCATTCCCCAGAAGGGGCTCCATGGGCTTTCCAACAGAGGAACCTACTGAAGAGTCCACTTAGATACACTTAAGTATTGTTTAATTTTCACACATATTGTGGTGCTTTTTGTGGTCAGTGTGTTGGGTCTGCAGCACTAAGGTATTATACCTGTTTAAGTTGTGTCATTATACCAGATATCTTTCACTATTTCTTTCTTTTTTTTTAAAATTTATTCTTTATTGAATTCTTTTAAAGAAAAAATAATTTAACAGACATCCAACACACATGTAAGTGAAATTAACTTACATTATACATACATAATACAAAGCTTATAATACATATAACATATATGACATATATGACAGAGCTCTATGATAGATGGTCCTAATGAAACCCATGATCTTTAAAGGGGGGGTTATGTCTCTCAGCCAAGTGAAAAGGTTGAACTCTGTCCCAGTTCGACTGAGGAGATGAAAGAAAGAGAAGAAAAAAAAAACCAAAAGATTTCTTAAGAATCAACTAAGAAGCATTGGTTCCAACTAGACCAGATCTTATTATAAGAAGTTAGTTCATTTCAAAAGAAATATCTTTCTGAAGTGGCCTGAGTTTTATTTGATTAAAGATTTCATTGTCGAGTTTTCCAACGTCGAGCCATACAAATTAATATACAAAGTAATATATTATTAAATTAAGATGTTTGTAGTAAGTCTAAGTGGAACATAAAAGTCTGAGGTGACAAACAGATTCTAATACCTGTACTTATTAAAAATAAAGAACAAACTATTTCTTTAATAAGATCAAGATTTTGGCATTCCCACCATATATGAAGATGAGTTCCCGTTGTTTGATTACACCTCCAGCAAAGACCATTATTTGTGTTAAACATCTTACTAAGACTATGTGGAACCAAATACCGGCGATGTAATAATTTAAAATATTGCTCATGCAAATTTAAGCAATGGACTGCTTTTCTAGTTTGGTTCCAGGCTTTATACCAATACTGAAGCTGAAACTCAATCTTAAGGTCTCTTTCCCATGATAAAATTGTCTTAGGTTTTCCAGGTAAAAGGTTGACCAGTTGTTTTGCTACCTTCGAAATCTTATTTGATTGAGGGGGTTCTAATAGAAGCTCATCCAGTTTGTCACATTTCCTTAATGGAGTTATAGATAAAAATTGTTTAATACGTAGAAAAGTTCTTTATTTCGTAGGTTATATCTAATTTGAAGATCTACAAATGGAATCACTGTTTGATCTTCTATAATATCTGCGATGTCTGATATCCCACTTTGTCTCCACCTCTGAATATTTAGATCTCTAATGTTAATATTCAAGATTCCTATGGGGGATAATTCCAAAGTGGCAGATGATAAACCATAGTTTTCTCGAACTTTAGATACTACCTTTAGGATATCATTCATTAATAGACTTGGTATAGCTAATTTCTTCATAATTTTCTTGTCAAGCCATATTAAATTAAATGGATCTAAATTCTTAATTATACTTTTCTCAATACTATACCAACTTAAGTTGTATTTATTTGTTTGTCTCCATGCCATCGCATGGGAAATATGAGAGACTTCATGAAGTCTATATAAGTCTGGATAACCAATCCCCTTCTGAGAGATGCCCCTCTTCAAGATATTTTTCGAGATCCTAGGTTTCTTTGTTGACCATACAAATATTGAAAATATTTCAAGTGCACTATTTCAAGTGCTGAATATCACTCTCTTTTCCATTTATAGCGCATTTTCCCACCTTTTGCACAGCGAGAGTTGTCTGCGAGACGCAATCGGGAAACCTGAATATTCCAGTTACAGAATCCATGATTTATTTTTTTAATGACTTTGACCTTTTAATTAAAGCCTATTGCTGACCTCTACTTGGCTCCACTAATCTATCCCCACAAAAACATGCAGCCTTGTAGTTAGGAAGCAGGGCTTTACACTATGTTAAATTGGTTTACGTCTACTACAGTTGTTAGCCACCTTCTGACAGGTTTTGAATCGAAGATTACAAAAACAATAATCCAAAAAGAGCATTTCATTGGTTTTATAATATATCAAGTTTAACCACAGATGATCTTGAACAGTCAATAAAAATATACAATCCTGTGTGATGTTCTTTAAGCCTTCCTAGTCTGAGGTTGTTTTGAGGGAACATATCTCTTACCTGATGCAGTACTTGGTATGCATATCCCTTTGGTTTTGGCCAGTACAGTTTATCACTTAAAGTTTATTAGTTTTTACAGAGTGATGACAGCATTGTACATAAAATGTAACTGAATTTTAACAGTAGCTAATTAGATACACTCTACAGAAGCTGTAGAACACACACAGTACAATACAACCTATAACTTTATAGGCTTTAGAAGTAAAAGGAGGGAAGATAAGAAAAGAAATGAAAAACAGAGATAAAGGGTTAGCGGTTTCTAGAGGCTTTTATGTACCAAGGAGTGCCGAAAGACTGCAGAATAAAGCCACAGGCTGTAGGACAAAGTGTTTTGACGTAGAACATATACCACGGTTCCCATAGTATCTGAAAGACATGTGCTGTGCTTGCAGCGGAGTGGGCCGATTTCTCGTATGTGTGTGCCGTGGCTAATGGATAAAGGACTCCTTGTATGGTGGGTGATATCTGGCTCTTCCATTTTT
>VKOC01021909.1:0-39982 GCA_009364415.1 Spea multiplicata
GCATGTCTGGGAGGCAGCCTGGCAAGCCTGGGCTCAAATGTGCATAAATTGGGGGGCTGGTTGGGAAATAAAGACAAGAAATGCATTTTATCAAAGTTTTTTTATTCTGCTGTTTGTATTTAACATCATTTGTTTTTATTAAATTATTTTAAATAAATGAAAAATTTACATTTTTTTTATCCGATTAATCGATTAATTGAAAAAATAATCGGCCAACTAATCGATTATTAAAATAATCGTTAGTTGCAGCCCTACATACCACCATCTGTGTCTGTCTTACTATAATGATACATTGTACCACCCTAAGTGTCTGGATCACTATATAATTATAGGAGTTATACTAGTGTGGTTGTGGAGATGGAAGTTGTGATATATCCCTGTTAGGCTCAGTATATATTGATGGGAGTTATGCTGTAACACCCTCAGTGTCAAAATGTAAATAAATCACTGGGTTTGGGGAAATTAGTTTTATTTTTTTTAATATCATGGATTTGCTTGCAAAAAGAGCTAGC
This sequence comes from Spea multiplicata, assembly GCA_009364415.1. Classification (NCBI taxonomy): domain Eukaryota; kingdom Metazoa; phylum Chordata; class Amphibia; order Anura; family Pelobatidae; genus Spea; species Spea multiplicata. Next base: position 513 of record VKOC01021909.1, read on the forward strand.
TATGGGTTTGCCCCTCTCACTCAGCAGCTTCTTTAAAGTCAGTGCTCTGGATGTCACTGACACATTTAGTGTAATGCTGTTTGGGACCAACAAAAATGGCACTGACAAGCTGTTTGGGGAGAAGATAGCACTGCCAGACTGTTTGGGGGCAAAGCTGGTACTGTGGGTAATGAGTGACATGTTACATGGGGGAGAAGTTGCAATATTGCCACATCCACCTGGGCTTGGACCTGGTCTCATATTCCAGCTCTTATCAGTCTGTGACTGCCGTTACTGACAAGTTAAAATAGCACACTTATATACCGTATTTATCGGCGTATTACACGCTCCGGCGTATAACACGCACCCTCGCCGGAACCCGGAAGTGCGGGGGACGCGGCTACAGAAAGTTATCGGCGTATAACACGCAGGTAGGGTTTAAACTTATTTTTTTAGATATAAAAGTGCGTGTTATACGCCGATAAATACGGTATCTAATGCTTGTCCATTCCCCTTGTAAATGCTGATTGGTCAGAGTTAAAAAGTAAAGAAAAACTCTCACAGGTTGTTAGCGCCATAGATAATTACCATCAATGAGACCACTCCACATTTTTTGGCCACTTCTACCTATCAGTCATTGGCATGTACCGTCCTATACACAGTCCTTCCCACTTAACCTCAACAACGAGCGCCTTGTAATGGCGCCACAAATGGCTTGTTATATTAATGTCTATGTATTTTGAATGCAATGTCATAAAAGTCCCTGTTGGAGTAATGGTCAGGTGTCCCAATACTTGTTCTCCATATAGTGTACATTCACACTCTAACATACATACGTACATACATTCATATATGCATCCTCCCTCCCTTACCCTCTCGCTCCCTCCATCTTGGACCCCCTTACTTCACTGGCAGCCTGGCTTTCACCACAGGGTCACGTAACCTTGCGCTACGGTGAAGGAAAAAAATATTTGATCCCCTGCTGATTTTGTACGGTTGCCCACTGACAAAGACATGATCAGTCTATAATTTTAATGGTAGGTTTATTTGAACAGCGAGAGACAGAATAACAACAAAAAACCCAAAATAACGCATTTCAAATAAATTATAAATTGATTTGCATTTTACCCAGTGAAATAAGTATTTGATCCCCTTTCAATCAGCATGATGTCTCTCTCCCCAAGCTTTAAGAGAGTGCTCCTAATCTCAGTTTGTTACCTGTATAAAAGACACCTGTCCACAGAAGCAATCAATCAATCAGATTCCAAACTCTCCATCATGGCCAAGACCAAAGAGCTGTCCAAGGATGTCAGGGACAAGATTGGAGACCTACAAAAGGCTGGAATGGGCTACAAGATCATTGCCAAGCAGTTTGGAGAGAAGATGGCAACAGTTGGTGTGATTATTCGCAAATGGAAGAAACACACACTACGGCGTGAAGAAGTGAAATCCTGCAGTGCCCGCAAGGTACCCCTGCTCAAGAAAAGACATGCACAAGCCTGTCTGAAGTTTGCCAATGAACATCTGAATGATTCAGAGGAGAACTGGGTGAAAGTGTTGTGGTTTTAACTCAACTCGCCGTATTTGGAGGAGAATTGCTGCCTATGACCCCAAGAACACCATCCCCACCGTCAAACATGAAGGTGGAAACATTATGCTTTTGGGGTGTTTTTCTGCTAAGGGGACAGGACAACTTCACCGCATCAAATGGAAGATGGATGGGGCCATGTACCATCAAATGTTGGGTGAGAACCTCCAAACGTCAGCCTCGAAACCTTAATGACTTGGAGAGGATCCGCAAAGAGGAGTGGGACGAAATCCCTCCTGAGATGGGTGCAAACCTCTTGGCCAACTACAAGAAACGTCTGACCATTGTGATTGCCAACAAGGGTTTTGTCACCAAGTACTAAGTCATGTTTTGCAAAGGGGTTAAATACTTATTTCAATGTATAACTTATTTGCAATGCGTTACTCTGGATTTTAAGAGAGTGCTCCTAATCTCAGCTCGTTACCTGTATAAAATTTCACTGAGTAAAATGCAAATCAATTTATAATTTATTTGAAATGCGTTATTTTGGATTTTTTTGTTGTTATTCTGTCTCTCGCTGTTCAAATGTTCTTATTCTTTCCCTAATGTCTCTCCTTTCTAAGAGTTCATAATGGTGCATATACATGTATCAAATTATTCTACCGTCCTAAAGGTGAAAATAAAATTTGTTTATAATTGAATTTGTGTAAACTCGCAATGATTGTATAAAGCATAACATAATCTAAAAAAAAAACAAAAACAGAAGAAGGTGGGGAACACCAAAGAGTATTCTTGCCTCGGTTGCTATTTGGTCTAGGGCAGATCCTAGCAATTATAAGAAGTAGATGGGCTGCATGATTCTTATCTGCTATCAAATTCTATGTTTCTATTTTGTGTGGTTGCCATAACACAGCGGTTTGTATGTTACACCACAACACATAACTAGAGTATCTTTATGGGTAGGAATACCTGTTTGTGTATATAGCAGGAGGTTGCATACATTTGTGGTCCAGTTGTTTAGGGGCCCTTGTTCACATTTTTTGCTGTCAGTTACTCTATACCAACACTTTGCAGGACTCTACCTTTAATCCCGCTTTGTGAATAGGTCCCTGTGTAGGCAATGATTACAGACGAAAAGCATAATTTGGCCTTTTCAGTGTTCAACAAGTCTATTGACTTTTTTGTGCACTTTTTGGACTCCAACACAAAGGTTTTTTAATGGAACACAGAGCCCAGCAGCCATGGTTCTGAGAGCTTTCAAACAACATCCTCAGGCACAAACTCATGGAATGCTTATGCTCCACAGTCTAAATAAGCTACTTCCTAATCATTAAGGAACATGTGATGAGAGGATTTCAAGCAGCACAGAACCCAACCGTTTAACCCCTCTGTGGTCTGAATATACAGGATTCAAATACCAACAAGGATTTTTTTTAGCAGAATTATAGGGACACTCATTTATTATTATTATTATTTATTGTTTTACATAGCCCCATCAAATTCCGTAGTGCTGTACAATGGGTAGACAGGACATAACAGGTAGCATATACATAACAAACTGACTAACAGAGACAGGTGAGGAGGGCCCTGCTTTACTATCTATTGACAATAAATGAAACTGACAATTATTCTGTGGAATCTTAAACTGATGTTACTGGTAATAAGCATACCTAGGAGCTTCTGGGCTCCGGCTACTCGGAGCCTTCCCTTTCCCTTCCCTGGGCGGTCCGGTGGCGTCGGTCCGGCTGATGCCGGTGGGCGGTCCCACTGATGTTACTGGGAGTTCCCTCTGATGGAAAATGGGCAGGGAGTGGCACTTTCACGACCCGGAGGATTCAGGTCTTGACCCGGAGAACCGGAGAAGCAGTGCTCACCCGGCAATCTCCGGGTCAAACCCGGAGAGTTCCCAGGTATGGTAATAGGTTACTGAAGTTCTGTATAGTAAAAAAAACAGTATCTTGAGAATTCAAAGAACAGTCATCAGTGTCAGGTCCATCAATGTAAGTGCAGCTTCCAAGATCCTTAAACAAACCTTTCACTGAATATTAGAGAAGACCAAGGACCAAATAAAGTTAGAGGTTTATACAGCAGGAAAAAAGATCGGCCAAATGCTTTTTATCTGTAGTCAGATTCTAAGTTCCTTGCTTTGTCCAAAATGTATAATTCTTATAATGAATGTGTGGCATATAACTGGAAGTTTATTAAACTTACTGTAAATCATAATTTTCCAAATGCAGCAATACTTAAGGGTGTCATCAATAATCAATTCTCTACATCTGATTAGCTGTCTGAAGTTAAAAGGTTAATACAGTTGCTGCATTACCATTCAGGTTTCTTATCACTCGATTCCTTTTCATATACCAGCTTCAGACATGCTGCTTGCCAGGAAGATATTTTTAAAAGTCTTTTGTATATTTTCAGATCCCAACCTCAAATATTTTCATTTGAGTCTATAACTTCTATCTCTTCTCTGGCACATCTTCACGGTGGTTAGTGTCAGTTCCTTTTCTAATTTGAAACCATTACAGGGCCTAGTGGTTGCTGTTCACATTACAATGTGTGTGGCCCAAGCTGTTCTCTCTACTTCATCTCAGATCTCACTCAGGGGATGGCTTAGCCACAAAAACCACATATCTTCAATCATTTCTGTGTAAATCACACTGAAACCTATAGAAACCTACTCTCCCCTAGCTTACTCCAGGAATGTGATATGCTGGGGTCTCCAGATGCTACTATGCTTTCAACCCTCAAATAACTGCACAATTACCAGGATTGTCAGCTGCCTTTACTGATAAGTTTCACAGCACCATAGTGTTCACACATTTTTCACAGTACAGACTTAAACACTTAAATAGTATGCAAATTAGGTTTGTGGATTTGTCATGCAGTCCAGAAACAATGCTCTAAGGAACAGTGTTACAGAAATGGAAATATTGTGGAACGTGGTATGGTCCAATCTCTCAACTGGTTCTGCCTGGGGACAGACTTAAAGCACCATGTGAAGTTGCTCAGGCTAACCAAAGATTGGATGTCCCTTAAGTTACAATGTTTACCATTTCAAACCTAGACCGTAGATACAGTGGTTGGCCAAGTGCAACAGATAAGACACATCATGCTTACTTCCCTTTGCATAAGAAAGATGCCAAGCAGAGCCACCAGCTAAATATTGGCAGAAAACAGTGGGACCCTGGTACACCCATCTATGGCCTGGAGAACTCTGGTCAGAAGTGGTCTTCATGGAAGACTTGCAGTGAAAAAGCCATACCTCCAATGTGAAAACAAGCCAAAGCGACTCAACTATTCACAAAACACAGGAAGTGCAGAAAAATGACAGCAGGTGGTCCAGCAGTAGCAGTAGGCAAAATCCGTGTTTGCAGGCAACAGTTAAGCACGGTGGAGGTTCCTTGGAAGTTTGGAGCTGCATTACTGCAAATGTAGTTGGGGATTTGGCCAGAATTAATGCTGAGAAGTACATGCAGATACTTATCAATCATGCAATACCATCAACAAGGCATCTGATTGGCCTCAAATTTATTTTGCAGCATTACAATGACTCCAAACATACAACCAAAGTCATTAAGACCTATCTTCAGTGTGTAGAAGAACAAGGAGTCCTTGAAATTATGGAATGGCCCCCACAAAGCCCTGATCTCAACATCATCAAGTCTGTCTGGGATTACAGAGAGAGAATCAACTGACTCTGCCTAAATCCATACAAGAACCATGGTTAGTACTCCAAGCTGTTTGGAAAAACCTACCCGCTGAGTTCCTTAAAAACTGTGTGCAAGTGTTGAAGAACTGATGCTGTTTTGAAGGCAAAGAGTAAACACACACAATATTGATTTGATTTAGATTTTTCTCCTGTTCGCTGACTTAGCATTTTGATAAATTATAAAAAGAAACTATTAACATGTCTATTTTTAAACGCATTCTTACTTTACAGCATTTTTTCCACACCCGCCTAAAACTTCTGCACAGTACTATATATACAGTTATATATATATATATATATATATATATATATATATATATATAGACACACACAACATACATACTGTACATGCAGCATATGTCTAAATGCACTGCATAATGTTAGTAAGAAATAAATGTTTTGCTATCAGATGGTGAAACTGCTGCAAGACTAGGGTTTCATCCTTTTAATTCATTGAAAATACTCTAAATCCACTATCATAATAAAAATTCTTACCAGCCATGGAAAAATATCACTCTTTAATAAAATGCCAATCTCTGACATCCCACCTTATAAGGAGAACATTATTTCATCTAATCTCAATACCCCATATCTGCTTCCATCTGGGAGCTGTTAAATCATCAGATTCCTCTGTTATGCCGACAGGGCGTGTGAGAAGATTGATACAGACACAACTTTCAGTAGCTTGGCACCAACTTTAGATCCACCTTTTATTGCCAGGGTCTTTGTTTTTATAGCTGGGGATCTTGATTCCAAGCTGAACAGATATGCACATCCTGCACAGTCTGTAACATGTAACACTGCCCATGTTTGGGCAAACTATGTATTTCTCAATCACGTCCGTCTGCCTTCTCAGTTTTGGACCTCAATGACATTTCCTGGGGTCAGAAAGGAATTTCTTGTTTTGTGTGAGTAGGAAAAGTTCACATCATATAGCTGGAATTCTACTACTGGTAGTGGTATGTTGAACAATGAGGTGAGAGATATAAAACGCATGTCTGTAGAGCAAAGACATATCGTATATAGGAAAGCTTAGGGATATGGAGTTATAAACATGAAAAATATGAAATACAGAAGTCCAGGCCTGGACCGGTGGTGTACCTACCAAGTGCTACATGTTCCCTACCTGACCCTGTGCACAGGGAAATGGCTCAACCAAACCAACAGTGGTTTATAGAAGCCTTTATTGAAGAGCAGCAGTGAGGGTAAGGAGAGTCCTCTTCTACCTAGAGCACACATACCACACCCGGACATTACATTTAAAAGCTTCCGTTACCTGAAAAAATAGGTTCCAAATGTAATTTTTATCATTTTTAAAAACACTTAAAACATAATTAAATGTTTAACATTGTGTCCAGTTAAAATTAACATAACTTGGAGACAACTGGCAGCGCAACAGGAACAATCATAAGGAGTCATACTATCTTACAGAAGACAGAGGCTGAAACGTCTTAAACTATAAGCCAAAAATGTTCCAGAAGGCCTGACACATCTACATGTTTTCAATCTGCAGGAAATCCAGCAATCAAATTACCATTCTTGTAATAAGTGGTGGGATTATTTTCCTACCAAGTAGCCTTTGATGTTGTCTTTGCACCTGCACTAATTCCTGCAGATGGGAAACTTGAATGGTAGACAGGTCGTGTCTCATTCTTTAATAAAACCGCTGTCATTCTATGCTGACCTCCAAGCAATGCCCTGATCAGCATCATCTAGATCCCCTGACGGCCTGCAATGCTTTTTAAATGAGTCAATGCAGAGTCTGTTCTAGATTAACTGGATGCAAGCTCTTCAGAATATGTTTAAGTCTGGTCTGTTGTTCTTCTGCAGTGTTCGTATAGACGCCTCGATTTCCCCTCCAAACAGCTGTCTCTCATTACCTTCATATTTCAGCGTAAGACATAACAGACCTGTATTCCCACTTCCCCAGTTTATGCCTGCTAACCATCTTTAAAGTATAAACAGGAGCCCGTTCTGTTAATTGCATGAAACTCTTCTCTGTTTTGCTTTTCTTAAAAATAAAGGTGATTTTGCTTAATATACACTGAAAACATGTTTATTGCCTTTAACATCTTGCCCACATCAAATTTTTCAGTGCGTCAAAATTCCCAAAGGGATCTGCAATTACCTCTGGCCTTTATGTTATTGCAATCTGTTGATTAAATCTGATTGTGATTTGTCTGATTTGGCACCATGTTTTGTTCATAATTGTATAGGTATTTTAAATATGATTGAGCCCTTTAAATAATGTTTAGCATCCCCGACAGTGGTGTTGTTTGAAGAAATCAGCACTTACGTAGATTTTGTGTCAGTAAAGTAGTAAAAGAACATAAAATGGAAATGTGGTGAAAAGCATCCTAGAAATTGATGCATGGTCCTGTTTCTAAATTCGATGTGGTTAATACAGTAAGTGGTTAATGCTCATAACTTGGAGTTTCCCAGAGCTTTCCCTCTTCTTGTGGAGTGACTTTACAAGGGGTCAGGGCCATCCATGGAGTCGGGGCTAGTCCTAGATAGTCCTAAGTGGATCCGGAGTAAGAGGGGAAGTAGGCAGTAGATTGGCATGGCTAAGGCCGCTCCCTTGCCAGAATCAAAGCGGAAAGTTTCAGCAGGACCACCATCAGGGGGTACACCTAGTACTGGTGTACCAGGACCAGACAAGCAGGAGGGCCAGGCCTCCCTGTTCTCTTAGTTGAGAGATCAACCCTAAAGCAGGCGCAGAAGGAGAAAGAATGTGTTTGTATGTAAGTGTAAGAGATTACATAGGACTCCCTCACACCAGGCACCCCTCTTTCCTGCATTTGAAAACAAAAACAAAACAGGTGCTGACAATATTTTCCGTGAAAGAAACTATTATGAAAGAGTTCTGCATACACCTGGGAATCAATCTCCACAATCACCGTGATAATCTATCTATCTATCTATCTATCTACATTGAACATTTTTATATTTTTCATACTAAATTATGATTTTTGTATATACACATGGTTTCAGAAAGCCTTATTTGTCCTGAGAGACAAAAAAAACAATATTTACTTTGATTTAAACTAAATGAGAGAGGGGAAAAATATGTTTGGAAACAAAATAGCAAAGGTTCTAAGGATGCGTTAGTAATTACATGTAAAAAATGCTAAAATAGTCTTAGTCCTTAAGGGGTTTAAATCATTGTGTTGGCAGAACATGATTGGTGCCTGCCATCAACTTCTCATATTTGTCTGGCAAAGTCTACCCATACCATGCAAACTTAGTTACCTGCTCCAAATACAAGTCACTTCAGGATATTGGGAAGGCCACCACAATCTTCTGTTACAGAATGATTGTTTTCCTAAATGTCTGTTTCAGGTTAAAAGCTGACAAGTGTTAGTTTGCCAATGCATACCATGCATTATTTAATAATACAGTTACCTGCAGGCTATAGTGTATTCCTGTCTTTGTTTTAACAATGAAAAATAATAATGCTCTACTAGTGCATTAAAAACAGCATGGCTGTCTCAAACAAGAGGTCAATATACCTCGTGTAATATTGTCAGGAAGACCTAACATGTTTAAACACCTGTCACAATAACTGCTCACCTATTAAAATAATAAATACTACCATCCTTTTCTCCATTTGTCCTGCAAAGTCTCTTGAGTATTACTTCTGTAATTGGACGTCTTTTGTGATGAATTTTCTGCCAATTGTTTATCTCATGAATATCCACTGACAGATCTACTGCATTTTCTCTTTCAGTTTCGGAATAAAGAAATGACAAACCACATCACTCATGCCTAACTTTTTCTGGCTTGAATAACTTTACAGGAGAAACAGAACTTCCCTATTTATTTCCGTATACTGGCCAAATCTATTATAGTGCTTGCTAATGTTTAGCTGTTATCTGCCTCCAGATGATAACAATTATGGGTGGTCTGGAGATAACAAGAAGAAAAACCTGTCTGGGGCAAAGGATCTGGTCTCTAAAGTGAGAACGCAAATGTCTCATTGTCTCTAGGAGAGATGCAATTTTTACATATGTCAAGTCATATTAAGTTACGTGTATAAATTTTATTTATCTTTGAGAAACATAAATGGAAGAGGAAAAAGTCTGCCTATACCAGGGGTCAAGCCAGATTAAGGAATTTCGAGCCCATTGTCACAGGTCTATAAAATCAAGCACCTAGCCATACAGTTTGCATAGTCTACATCGTGTTATTGGAAAGTGGGAGTGTTTAGGAACAGCAGAAACTCCACATTAAGTCATAGAGCATGGTCACTGAGTGCTGAGGCGCATGGTGTGTAAAAGTCGCCAACGCTCTGCTGATTCCATATCTTAAGAGTTTCAAACTTCCACTGGCATTAATATCAGCACAAAAATGCCACTGGACTCTGGAGCAGTAGACACGTGTTCTGTGGAGTTACGAATCACGCTTCTCTGTTTGGTATTCTGGTGGGTCTGGGTTTGGCAGATGCCGGAGAACCGTACCTGCCTGACTGCATTGTGCCAACTATAAAGTTTGTTGAAAGAGGGATAAGGGTATGGGGCTGTTTTTTAGATGTTGGGCTGGGCCCCTTACTTCCAGAGAAGGGAAATCTTAATGATTCCGCATTTTGGACAATGCTATGCTTCCAACCTCATGGAAACAGTTTGGGGAAGGCCCTTTTCTCTTCCAGCATGACTGTGCCTAACTTACAAAGCAAGGTCCATAAAGACATGTTGGATGAATTTGGTGTGGAAGAACTTGACTGGCCGGCACAGAGCCCTGACCTTAACTACATCAAATATTTTTGGAGTAACTGGAACGGACATTGCGAACTAGGCCTTCTCTTCCAACATTAGTGGCTGACCTCACAAATACTCTACTGGATTAATGGGCAATAATTCCCACAGAAACACTCCAAAATCTCGTGGAACGCATGTATGTTTCATGTCTGTAAATGATAATGTCCAAAATGTTACAAGTTCACAGATAGCTGGCAATGAAAGGGTGACCAAGCTATCATTCTTTTGTGTTCCTTTGGTCATGTTGTTGAATAAGTAACCATGGTGTGTGGTCCCACATATGGGCACAGTTAGAGTAACATATTCAGGCAATCACTAAAAGATCAGAACTATTTATGGTATTCTTGATCCTAAATTTTTGACAATAAATGTATATATTTTTCCAGCCGTCAGTTTGGTGAAACTGTAGTTCCTGAACTCTTTTATAAAAGTCACCTTTATATTTACACACATGGAAGGCTGTGAATTGTGGTTTTGTGCAGCTCTATACTAGGATTTAGCAGTAGGGACACTACCTCTAAATGGGTACAGTCAGTTTAAATTAGACTTGGGCGCTGACCAACTCTTCGTGTCTTAGTGGGTAAAAAATCTTCGTATTCCATGAATATTCACCCATTCCTGTGTTTGGTTTGGGTGAATATTCATGTGAGGAGGTTCCAGGAGTCTAGGGTCCGTGCGAGCAACTCTCTTGGCCACTGGCAGGGGAGCTTCCTGCCGGCGACCAATAAAGTCACTCGTATAGACCTTTAACTCCTGACAGCAAAACTGTTTAGGGGAGATAATTGCTCTCCCTGCTCCAGGAGTTAAAGGTCCGTACGAGCGACCAATAGAGTCGCTCGTACAGACCTTTAACTCCTGACGGCGAAGGTTAAACATGAGGTTGCTCACAGCCAGAGGGAAAGCTGTGGTTGAGGTTAATGTTGGTGTGTGAGCATGTATGTGTAAATGTTAGTGAGCATGGATGTGTACGTGTGTTTGTATGAGTGCATGGATGTGTATATGTGTGTGGGAGCATGGAAGTATGTATTGGAGCATGGATGCGCTAGTGTTTATCAGCATATATGTGTGACCATGAATGTGTAAATGTTGGCATGAGAGCATGGATGTGTATATGTTAGTGTGTGTGACTATGGATGTGTAAGTGTCTGTGGCAGCATGGAAGTGTGTGTGTGAACATGAGTATGTGTGGGAGTATGGAAGCGTGTGTTTGAGCATAGATATGTAAGTCTGTGTGTGAGCATATATGTGTATTTGTAAGTGTGTATAAACATGTATATGTAATGTGTGTGAGCATGTTTTTGTAAATATTTGTGTGTGAGCATGGATGTTCATGTGTTAGCGTTTGTATGAGCATGGATGTGTATGTGGGAGCATGGAAGTTTGTGTGTGAGCATTGATGCATATGTGTGGGCATGTGTGTGTTTGAGCATGGATGTGTGTTTGTGAGTGAGCATTGATGTGTATGTGTAAGTATGTGTAAGTGTTTGTGTTAGAGCATGGATATGTTAGTGTTTTTGTGTGAGCATTGATGTGTATGTGTTAGCATAAATGTGTAAGTGTTTGTGTGAGAACATAGATGTGTATGTGTGAGCATGGATGTGTATGTGTGAGCATGGATGTGTATGTGTGAGAATGAATGTGTGTGAGAGAGCATGAAAGAGTGAATTTGTTAATCATGATATAACATATGGGGATGGTTTTGGTGGTTGTTAGGGGGAGGACAGGATTTCATCCTTGGTTCCAGGCAGCACAATGTCTTGGGCCAATCCTGCTTCCATTTTACAATAAAAGCACTTACACTGGATTGGGACAGATCTAGAAGGATAGAAATTTCACAAACTGGGTTTTGGTAAAGGGGGCATACTGTCACGTTCTACCCAGGCTGCGGAGCTGCATATCTGTCTTGCTTCAGTTTCTCTGTTTTGCTTTAATCCATTCCTGGATTTCCGTATGCTCTGTTCTGATCTTCAATTCCTTGCTTTGAGTTCTGCTCTTTGCTTCAGCTCTGTTTCCTTTATAAGGTGTACCCCACCTGTGTGTTCTGTTTGTCTCAGTCTACAGTCTACACGAATGTCTCTCATTGTTATGTGTTTGGGTTTCATGTTTGGTTTGTTTCGTACCACTGTTAACAGGGATTAGCATTAGGACCCACCATCATTGAAATACTTTGGCGTAGTGGTGGGCTAAGCATACTATGGCCATAAGATGTGACGGAATCTCCAATAGTTATCATTCAGTCCTAGGCTAGTTCCTGTATTTATATCTGTCAGTCTGATGTAACCTGTCTTGTGTCCCCAGCAGCGGGGTGTCCTGTCTCGTATCCACGGCAGCGGGGTGTCCTGTCTCGTATCCCCGGCAGCGGGGTGTCCTGTCTCGTATGCCCGGCACGGGTATCTTTGGGCGCGCTGGGTCAATGCAGTCATCTGTATGGACCTGGTTCTGTGACACATCCTATCAAACGCCACATTTAAAACCACAAAGCTTCTACTGTCATTTGTCCATGAACACTGCATGCCTATATGTTTTATAAAGCTACTAGCAACGGCTGCTGCTTTAAAACCTAAATTTATTAACCTCTTCATGACCATATGGGCATGTCACAAGATGCCCTCATGGATGTGCTGGTATGTCCAATAGAAAAGGCAGCAGTGCACCCTGATGCATGCCACTTCTGGCATCCAAGGCAGTCAATCACAGCGATCGCACGACTTAATGGCAGACTTAATCACACATCCTTGTCATCTGGAGGAGAGAGAGCGCATCATGAGCAGTATGCTAGTGTGTCTTAATAAATCTGAGCTATTCATCCTTCCCGATATTTTATATATATAGAGTTAATATTATTTTGTTATAATTTCTTTTTTTAGTTTAGTGTTAGGGTATTTTTCTGGGGTGGCTAGAGAGAATTGGATAGGCAGTGTAGGTCAGGGAGAGAGAAAAAAACATGAAATGAGGTATATGGAACCAGTCCCTGTGCAGAACAATGTCGGGTGCCCCAAAATATGTTTTTTTCAGTGCGACTCCTGGCATCAAATGTGACATATATATTGGAATGCAAATTCTGTGTGTTGCCCTTCCTGAAGAGAATTTCAGGTGTGGAAAACATGTCAAAGTCTGGATGTTATCTAGAGGGTCTCAGAATCATCCCAGCTGAATCATTCCATAAGACATTTCACCTTGGATTCTATTACATATGTCATTTTTCTAACTTAGTTTTCAAATTCTTGCACAAACTAAGATCACAATAAGAAAAAAAGATTATGAAAAACAAAGTAAAACATTTATTGAGCAATAGAACACAACCTTATGTCTTATGCATATATCCCGAAAGTACACTCAGTGATTGTAGACAAGGAATGCTGGCACATAGACATAGAGGCATAGACACTGGGCGCCACCCCCTTGCCTCCCCAAGCTGTCTCCGTGATGGAAAACATTCCTAATATACCTAGTAAGACTCTGGCATGCATTGGGTCTTGGAGCATGTATTTGTACTATGAATGACTATTGATCACACAGGGAAAATTGTGCAAGTAATGCCAACACCCATCGCTACCAAGACTACTGGCCTTGTCTTACCAATGTTGCTTCAGGTTGTGTCATGGCCAATAGATAAACTGCTCCACCCTGGCTTTGCACCAGCACCTTCAAATGTGTATATTATTGTTGAATGATTGACCATTACAGAACAATGAACAGTTACTTAAGTCTGGTGTATATACTGTATGTCATATTGTTTCACTATAGTTTTGTGTTCATTCAGAATTTTCTTAAAATGTAAGTCAATCAGATATATTTTAGTATGTATAATTTTTCAGATATAGGCTTGGACACAAACATTTTTATTGGCACAGCCTCCATAGTGCAAATGGCACTGTTAGGCCCCAGGACCTGTGGCCCAAGGCCTAGGCCGACTAGTATACGTCACTGGTTAGGTAGGAGCCCCAAGCATACCTTTGTAAGCCAAAGGAGAGCAGCCGTGGTAGTGGTGATTGCAATACCAGCCAGACTTGAGACTTTTAATATGGACACTTTCAGACTAATCTAATACAAATCGTCATGGAAGGTGTATAATCAATATACAAAGCAAAACTTTGCAGGGCCCTTACACATTAAGTTTAAAGTTAAGAAAACTTACAGTAAAGCATATTAAAGATAACTGGGAAAAGATCAGGAAAAAACATCAAGGTCAGACTCCAAACAACCTCAGAACACTGAGATAATCATTCCATTTTATTCAACCTTCCTTATAATTGATGTGCACAAAAACATATTTAGGAGGATTTCATCCAATGACATGGCCAGTTGTTCTCCAATCTTTAGCCCTGCGGGAACCCAAACAAAAGTTATTATATAATTTGTCATATATCCAGACTCTATCCTCAAGCCACAATTACAGTTGCTACATTTAAATAAAAAGATGTTTTCATTACAAATACCAAATATTTATATCAAGAAATACTATGTATGTTTAATATAAGATATTTAATTCAAAGTATAGCTTTCTCTTACCCACGTCAAGTTAGCAAGTCCCTCCAAGAAATTGGGTCCAAGATGTTTGAGTCCATTTCCTTTCACTGCTTTTATCAGCCAAGTGACATTTTCATCTTCAGTTGCCAAAGTCATGGTGCATACATCCTGTACTCCATGCCTTCCTACTCAAACCATGGATACCTGATATGAGTTCTTCGCCCGTATTATTGCCTCCTGTCTATGACATTGAGAAGCATGAGATGCAGGAGATACTGGATTCCTCTATACGTAACAAGCACCTGGACAGCACTTCACTCTGCCCATTTTGGTGGTCCAGATGAAATTAAGGACATGTCATGTTTGACTTGAAATGGTTTGGCAAACAATAGTCATGACGAAAAAATGTTCAAATGCCTACCCTGGCAGCATCCTGTAGTCTACATTCTGGTGAGAGATGGGACACCATTTTTAAGATCTTTCCCCTTTCTTTTTATACAAGATCATGATCATTCTCTTTCTTTCAGTCTGGGAGGCATCCGGCTCTCCATTATCATTCCCTGTACAGCAGGTCTTGATTAGTAAGGTACCATAGTGTTCTATATAATTTGACATGGAGACTGAAGCTTCCCATACATATTTTAAACTGGTGCTGACAGGGCTGTTTGTTTGATATGGAGAGGAATGTTTAAATAGAGGATCAAATAATATAAATATAAATAGACTTTGCTTCTGAGTTTACTGACCTGTACTGATTGGCAGTGCTTGCATAGTTTTGCTAATTGAGGTTAATTTCCCTTAGGAAGAAAAAAAGAGACAAAAGACCTAATTTGAAGACTAAAATATGATCACAAATAAGAACAACAAGATTGGGGCTGGCATTTTCTAACTATTCTTAAAGAGAAAACATTATAATAGTAAGTTGTGAAACAGATAATGCAACCAGTCATGTGAAACACCGGGAATCCAGTTAATTAAATAATTAAATACATATATAGTACACAGCAAAGCCCTCTACAACTAGATGATAGATGTTGTCTTCTAGTTTGCCAATTTCCTGTCTCAGTCTTTATTTGATCCTAAACATTGGAATATAACCTAAAGTCATATATCTAGGCCAGCGGCATAACTAGAAACCACAGGGCTCTGATGCGAAAATTGCCCTCGGGCTCCCCAACTTCAACAGCTGGTCTTCGACCATCATTGCCCCTTACCCCCCCTTCCAACATAAACTATGGCACACATATGTAAACACACTTACACAAATATTCATACTCACTAGCACACACGTACACATCCATGCTCACACACATAATTACACATCCATGCTCACACACACAATTACATATCTGTGCTCACACACACACAATTACACATCCGTGCTCACACACACAATTACACATCCGTGCTGACTCACACACAATTACACATCCATCCATGCTCACACACACACATAATTACACATCCACAATCACATGCATGCACACAATTACACATCCATGCTCACACACGCACAATTACACATCCATGCTCACATACATACATAAGTACAAACACCTATGCATACATCTCACCTCCCTCCTGTCTACACTTACCTCTCACCTCTCCAGCAACTTTATCACCAGCTGCTTGTGCAAGCAGCCTTGATTTCACTGCAGGGTCATGTGACATAATGTGACCCCAATACATTCCTGTCTCCCCATGTCAAAATAGAAATGGCCCTTTCTAAACTATTTTGAACCGGAACGAGGAGACAGGAACAAGAACCCTTGTAGTTATGCCACTAGGCTAGTCATATCTGGCATGTTTTCCATAGTAATTCCCTTACATAACTACTAGCCTGCCCTGAAAAGTTGCCATGTATGACTACTGGTACAGAAGGGGAACAGGGACCTGCTTTTGTGAGCTATAATCCAATTGATTATTGGGAAGATGTCTGACTGAATAAGACTGAGATACTCTATTGTTATGATTATATATAATTGATATGTTTCTGGTTTAAATATTCTGCCACCAGACCTCAGATTGTAATTAAACACGCACAAGAGGAAGTTAACTCTTATAGCTTGACTATACTAATGGAAGCGCAAGCAGGTTTCACTGAACTCTTGCAGTTACATGAAAAACACATTTTTCAGAACATAGCACAAAGGCTCCCTGATGTGCACATGTTCCATGTTTATTCCAATCCATGACTGTTAATATATTGTAATATATTGCTCTCCAAGGAAAAGTATTTTTCCTCCAGTACTGTTTTCACCAGCATCTCCTTTAACTTGTAAGGAAACACATCGCCATCCAGGGAATGAGATTCCGGTGTATTAAGGGCCTACAGACAAAGGTGTGTAAACATTGGTGGAGGTTTAGGGTATTGCTCAGAGTTTCCAGGCCCAGCTCTGTCCTGGAGGTGTGGATTGTACAGAGGCTCTGGCAAACACTACTCTATTCACCTCTCTGATAACACAGGTGGTTGCCCATGAGGTCATCAGACAGAGAGGGGTGTGTGCAGCAGGAAGTTAGGAGGGGGTTTTCCGATGAGGTTTTGGGTACCAGGCCAACCCAGGCTGAGCTCACCTTCACCATGTAAAGAGATTACAATGTCGATGTTTGTGTGTGACTGACTGACATGTACAGGAATATGACAGTATCTATAAACATAGGTTCTTTAATACATTTAAGCATACACAACCTATACAATAAAAGTCTATAAATCTTTACAATAAAAGCTCTTTTATTAACAACTAAATAATTTGTCTGTATCTGATAATTTCTTAATATCATACAGATTATATCATAAATATACATTGTATTGCATATCAATATATATGTAACATTATGTATAAATACATGTTTATTAATTCCAATGCATTTTTCTTTACATGTCTGAGACGCACAGACATACCACTGTAACTTTTTATATGTAATTGTGTTACCAGTATTTTGTGCACAGTTTGTGAAGAGGACGTGGATTATGTGTATTTGGTAGTTTAAGGAATGAAAGCTGGTCCAGATAAATGCTGCAGTCTTAGAAACATGCTGTATACATTGTCCATATGGCTATGTTGGCATGGACCCTGCAATGTGTCTGATCTGTCTGTGTATCTAAAACATGCACCACAGTGATTAACATAACAGAGAATTAGGGCTACATGTATATTTTTATTTAGCAGATTGCATATTGACTTAATAATGCTTTTGAAGTCCTTTTGATGCCTGCGGACATTTTTCTTATGAGGGTGGATTTTCAATTGAAAAGATGGTGGGGATTTACGCAGAGAGTCTGTCAGTGAAATGAGCAGATGCCACAAGAGTATTCGCAGATCTTACATCAATAATAAAAAAAGATTTTATTCACATGAAAAAAACAACTAATATATAAAGTGCTTGTGACAGCCCCATCTGTAATGGCTGGAACCTGCCTGGTTGGCCGGTCCCCCCGGCTCTACTTTGCCCTGGACGTATGTGAGGGTGTCCTGGCCCTGTTCTTGTTTGTGCCGATTTTATCTCATCCCTGTGTTTTACATCTTTTGTCAAAGGAGTATATTCACTGACTTTCCCAAGGGTTATGGGTTTCTAGACCATGTTTTCCTGGTGGTTATTGAGAGGAAGATCATTTGGAACCCTGGTCTGGCTACTTTATGAGTCCTGGAGACATTCCCAGCACTGTTGCTCAGGGTCCCGATGTCAGTTTTTTAGACATAACATTCTTGGAGCCTGGGCTGTAAATTCGTTACCAGCAATATATATGTTGTTGGCAAACCCAACATCTTTCCCCGAGATGTTGTTCTAATTGACAAATAGCAGGTTACTTTTGACCATCAATAACCGTACCACACATACTTTCTGTCACTATATATATATATATATATATATTATATATATATATATACACGATCAGCCATAACATTATGGCCACCTGCCTAATATTGTGTAGGCCCCCCTTTTGCCACCAAAACATCCCTGACCCATCAAGGCATGGAATCTACTAGACCTCTGAAGGTGTGCTGTGGTATCTGGCATCAAGACGTTAGCAGCAGATCATTTAAGTCCTGTAAGTTGCGAGTTTAGGCCTCCATGGATGCATCCTGGGGCCATGTGTTCTCCAGGTAAGCGACGCAGACGCACTCAGCCATCAATGTGATGTAAAAGAAAACATGAACAGACCAGGCCACCTTCTATTGCTTTGTGCTCCAGTTCTTATCCTCACGTGCCAATTCTTGGTGCTTTTGGCAGTGGACAGGGCCCAGCATGTGTACACTGACTGGTCTGTGTCTACTCAGCCTCATACGCAACAAACTGTGATGCCCTGTTTGTTCTGACACCTTTCTATCAGAACCAGCCTTAACTTTTTCATTAATTTGAGCTACGGTAGCTCTTCTGTTGGAGCCTTCAGCCCCCATGTGCATCAATGAAACTTGGCTGCCCATGAGCCTGTCACCAGTTTACTGCTTTTCGTTTCTTGGATCACTTCTGATATGTACTGGCTTTGACCCAGTCATCTAGCCATCACAATTTGGCCCTTGTCAAAGTTGCCCAGATCCTTACGTGTGCCCATTTTTCCTGTTTCTAACACGTCAGCTTTGAGAACAAAATGTTCACTTGCTGCCTAATATATCCCACCCTCTGACAGGTGCCATGATAACAATATTATCAATGTTATTTCCAATACCGGGTGCAGTTAATATTGGGCTCTTTAGAAACCGCACATTGTCAAGATTTACATAGCCTTAAGCGAGTTGAGGTTGTGCAAAACAAAAAGACTGACTTTGTGTCCTTCAGTACCTGGGACTACAGTGAAGTCACAGACAGGCATTGACATATTGAAATAGTACAAATAACACAGGTAATAATCTGAATGAGACTAAAGACTTTAGCTAAATGTATCAAGGGAAAGCTGAGAACTTTCTTTTTCTATAACACTAAAGGATTCCACCTCCTTACATTTTTATTGAATTGTGTCAACTGCTATTTTTAAAATTCTTTATATTTTTTAAATGCATATTCTTATATGTAACATCGCAGCTTCTATTTCACATTTTGTCTGAATACCTCTCAGGTATATAAATCATTTTGCATTTTTTTTTTGCGTTTTGTGATTCTGCATTTTGTGATTTTGAATGGTCCTTCTAGTTAATACATCTTTGGTCAACAATAAACAAAAGTAACATACTGAACTATGGGGAAAGTAATGGTGAAAAAGTGTCAAAAAGTGTACTCAACAATGTTTAACAGCAGGATAATTCATGGAAAGAAAATTTCCAGGCTAATCACCCTAATCTGAGGTGATAAATCGTATTCCATATTTCTACATTCAAACACCTATGACTAATCCAGTGTGACATGCATTTGCCTAATTAGCCGGAATGTTTTCTCGATGATTCATGGATAAATGTATTTCACAAAATGTTTATATTCATACAGTATATCTTACAGCACAAAGGGGTAGGTATTGAACATTAATGTCCACTGTACACTGAGGGATTTGAAAATCAGGTGAATTTGAGTTTATTATCCTACAGACACCCTTTATGTCATCTTTTTGTCACCCCTTCCAGTTTCTATGCACTTGTGCAAACTCTTTGTACTTTACCACTTCCCCCAAGCAGTTTTTCTGGCTATTCAATGGTAGCCATATAAATCATTAGGTTCATATAGACCTAGTCTGATACTGAAAGTAATAACAAGTCCTAAGGGCAAAAAGTAGAAGTATAGACCCTCAAACTGCAACCAAGTTATTCACATCCATGTGATAATTTTTTCAGTCTGTCTCCCAAGAAAATATTCCCAGGGAGTGAAGGTCATGTTTTTCAAGTATACATAAATGGCATGCTATAAAGAAAACTGGGGCATATTAGATAAATGATATTCATTAGCGGCAGAATTCTTCTGGACTAAACATAAGAGGGACAGACCTACAAGTGTGTGCTGAAACACTCCCTACATCTGGACAAACAAGGTCTCCTTAAATTAGACTTTAGTAATTTCAGCAACTTTTGTGGAAATTTCTGAACTTTATACGTTTCCTCTATTACTCAACAAAGCAATAGCAACAACAGCTATGTCCAAACATAATATTGTACTCACAAGATGGCATCGTCAACTGAAAAGTGCATGAGTTCACAGAGGGTCTATCCAAACCCTCTTGAGAACTCTCGAGCTCATCCTGCAGGTTGAATGCAGTACCATGCAAGGTCAATGGAGCCCAGCTCACTAATCAGTACTTATCAGTACTGGTACTTATTGCCCCATAACATGCAGAAAAAGCACAAAAAAACATAAAAACATTGTGTATTTCTAATCTCAGGACAAATAGTAAAATCTATTTAGCAGGTTTTTTCATTAGTTTTTGCAGATGGTTAAAAACATTTTCTAAAAAGGTAGAAAAAAATCATTTTTTAACCAAAAATCACCATATTTTATTTTTTTTTATGTAGTAAATTAGATGATATGATAAAAATAATCTCAAGAAAGCCCTGTATGTCCTGAAAAAAAATATATAATATATATACAGCTAAACAGAAACACTGAAAATGTTAAAAGAGCCTTTGTCCCAAAATGTACTACAGTCTTGTCATTAAGGGGTTAAATTACAGTGCTGTGGAATATGTTAGCTCTTAACAAATAAAGAATAACAATAATAATATTCAGAAACCTCTAGAACACTATATCACAAACTATAATATGAAACCATGCTTTTAAAAAAATTGCAGCCTGAAGTCTTTTTAATTTATATTATTTTTTGCTGCAAAGATTGGAATCTGGAATGCATTCCATATTTGGCTGATTTACTTCTATTATGATGAATGGGCTCCTTTCGGTCTTATTTTTGCATTTCAATTATAACCAGACATTTCCCCCATTTACATAAGATCATGTTTTATGACATATTAGTGTTATTTTTGTGTTGTGTAAAAACATGTATAGTTTTCCATCTTCACTTGCTCGTTATTGAATGATTAATAATGGGATTTCTTCTCTAATTTCCATGAAAGTCCAAGAAAAACTCAAGATGATAATTTTCATGTTATATACTCATTGGATATTTGATCAAGAGCATTAGCTGACATAAGTCCCCACAAAGTTTGTCTATAGTCATGTGATGTATGAACAGAAGTATAGTTTAAATTTGCAGGATTTTACTGACTTCCCCTTTTGCTGTTGGCTAGCCAGGCCAATAGAAGAGTTGTCATGTTACTCTCTCTCTTACTGCCACATCACTCTATAAAATTAACAAAATTATCACGTTAAAGGGGCAGTATAGTAGAAACAATACCACTTAGTCTGTTAGTTTACCATTTGCAATAACTGTACGACTGACTGATCACTAACACAGAAAACTCACAGAGCCATAACTACACTTGCAGACCTAAACGTGGCTGTTGACTTTAGCCCCTAGTGGGTATCCATCTCTGTCACGCAGCAGATCAAGGATTAATTCCCCAATAGGAAGGCCTTGCATTTTCCTTCTTCTGCTGGTGTTCCAAGTTTAAAAAATAACCTCTCCTTGCAATTTAAACAGTAAATAACGTAATATTTGTTCTGTCTTGCAGGAGAAATGGTGGAGGATCAACAAACGCACAGCAACACTTCTTCAGGAGAGAGCATTAAGGCACCTTATGCAATAAGTATCAAGGACTGTTTGGAAGTCTGTGCTAATTTCTGTCTAAAATTGTGTCTCCCATGATGATGTCACCGGAAGAATATCAGAGCATGTGTTGTATAGGTAACCTTTAAAGCAGTACGGCAGATATCGCTTATGTTCAAGAATAAAATAAGAACAAAAAAGTAAATAACATATTTTTATGTATTAATTTCAGTACATTATTTATTGGGTTGAAGGAGCAGCTAGTCCTTTTTGTCTTTTCATTAGAGATTAATTAGAAAA
Organism: Spea multiplicata; assembly: GCA_009364415.1. Lineage (NCBI taxonomy): Eukaryota > Metazoa > Chordata > Amphibia > Anura > Pelobatidae > Spea > Spea multiplicata. The sequence goes on from VKOC01021909.1 coordinate 22,844, forward strand.
CCCACTAGTATATATATATATATATGTGTGTGTGCAGGGCCGGCCCTACAATAGGGCCGACTGGGGCAATTGCCCCAGGCGGCACTTTAGAAGGGGCGGCACTTTGCCGCCCCAGGCGTTTTTTTTTTAAGCGGAAGAGAGAGAGAGAGGGGCGCCGAGTGGTTTTCGCTTACCCGCTCGGCGCGCCCCTCTCTCTCCTCTGCGGCGAGTCTCCCTGTTCAGGTCTTGGTGCCGGCTTGTAATGCTGAGCGCCGGAAGTGGCGTCAATTTCGGCCGCACTCAACATTACAAGCCGGCACCGTGGCAGAGCAGGGAGACTCGCCGCAGGACTCTTCAAAGGTAAGCACCGGGGGGGGCGTCGGCGAAGTTTACCGGCGTCGGCAGGGGGGCGGCACTTTAAACTTCGCCCCAGGCGGCGTTAAGTCTTCGGCCGGCCCTGTGTGTGTGTAAACCCTTTCCCTGCCAGTGGGAGAGGTCCTATAAGATCCCTATATACATTTTTATCTGCAGAATATGCGGTGATAGCTTTTTTATTGGACTAGCATAATATTTAAAAGACACTTTCGAGAGTTATCCTCTGAAGCAACACTACTGTACTTGGAGCATTGGCCCACCTCACTCTCCAAATGCACCAACCCTGGAACCCATACACATGAGAGAGTATTGCTTCAGACCTGAAGAAGAGAGTTAACTCTTGAAAGCTTGTCTTATCACCGCATATTGCAATATATGCAATATATATATATATATATATAATAGTGATAAACCCTCTTAGTTTAGAGGCCATAATGTTACTTTTAGAGATCGTAAGCACAGTCATCTAGGGATTAAGGCTCAGGAAAACTGATTTGCGGCAAACTGCCTGACTTATTTGCAAGTGCAAAAAACAGACACCCCAAAACAAAATCATAAAAGGAAAGCCTAGTTCCCAATTGGAGCCCTCTCTGGCTATACTTTAAACAGGGATCAAATGGGTGTCTCAGCTGGCGCTTTGTAATGTAAACAAAAAACAAAATACTGTTGCGCACCAACATTTTTTCTTTTCCCTGTTTGCACATATTTGAGGTTGTTGGCTCCTCATCAGTCTGGTTGCAGCTTGCTGTCCAGGGGTTAAATGGGAGAAGGTTTAATTGCACCTCCCCCAACACATCAATAAGGTTTTGGTAGCAGTATAAACTGCTTTGTGTGCCCACTATGTAGGAGGTGAAAGTAGGTTCTCACCCTATTTAGAGTGTGCCTCAATATGGCGGGTGAGCTTAATTATGCTTTGGCCAATTCATATAACCAAAACCTCTCATTTATATTATGTTTATATATTTGTTGCCTACTTTATTAGGGTGAGAAGCGCAGACAGTATTTTGTTTTTTGTATACATTGTACAGCCAACACACTGTATTTGCAGCATGCTCACACTGTTTGGTAGGCCTCATATTATACATTTGTATTATTTGAGCCTGAGACTAGCTTAGCGCACCGACATTTTTTCTTTTCCCCGCTTTGTAATGTAAGCAAGGTTTTCGCAGCAATTGAGCAAATAGGATCTTTCTTCTATCTCACGTGCGCTACAGCAGTGCAATAGAAGAAAGAACTATGAACAGGCTGCCTGTTCATAGCTCTTTCTTGCATAGGCAGGCTACATCAGGGGACAGGAGGCTTCATATTAAATATCTTTATTATAATACACTTATTATTTCTATTTAATTTAGATTAAAATGGATTTGTGGTGAATTTTGTAAATATTGCTCCTATGGAAGGACGGTTCTGGCAAATTTGTATACAAGGAAATATGTACATTTTATGTTATGCATTGTGTTTGCATAAATAGACCACTTCCACACTTGCCAATATCGTGGATCTTGACCTAAAAAAAACCCCACATACGGTATATGGTGTAGTTTGAATACAGACTACAAAGCGTTCCAATTTAAACAGTTAGTAACATAATTTCTAATAACTTCCCTCCAACAAACCCATCAATGATTTTATGCCTTAAAATTCAGAAGTCATTAAATGTGTCTTAAATGTATAAAAACAACAGATGTTATATGGCTAAATGCTTTCACTGCATCCCACCTTCTCAGCAATCCATACATGTTTTTGTAATGTCCCCACAAAGCTGCTGAGTGATGTGAGAGTGGAAACTGGAGCCAAAATCCCTAAGATGATTTCCATTAAGATCCCCATAAATCGGCATTCCCATTTAGTTCCCAACCCTACCCCAAGTGTGAGAATGTCCCTACTCACTTGCTTCCTCTATGTGGGTGACACGCGTGAGTTATGGCTGCGTTATTCAACACTCGGCCGGGAAATAAGAAAAATAGCATATTAATTACACTTACTCTGATTCTTGGGCTGACATAATATCCTTTTTACAAAAAAAACAAAAAAAAATAATATCCTTTTTAGAAAGGTTTGAAAGGAGGGTTTTAACATAGTCCCCTTGGATCTTGTTAAAAAGTAAAATCTGGGGCGGTAATAATTGGTTTATTTTAAGAAAGTGAGGCTTTAAATGTATTTCATTGTGGCCATTGAAACCCTTTCCCTGCCAGTGGGAGAGGTCCTATAAGATCCCTATATACATTTTTATCTGCTGAATGTGTGTGTGTGTGCTTTATCTAAATCTTTTGGGTTGGTAATATATGCTTAACTTCTTAAATTGTACCAAATAATCTCAGGTTTGTGAATTCTTTATACCAATATTTAAAAAAACATGTTCCATGAAAATACCAACACGTCATCACTCTTTTGGATTTTGCTTATGAAACAACAGGTTTTATTAACTTTGACATTACCATATTAACTTTGTATCTTGCAGGCCTAGTTCAAAATGTGAAGGGTGTGCCCTGATTTCTGCATACTTAATGCCTAGAGCGTAATTTTTTACTTATCATAACTTACCCACGACTCACTATTCACTTTATTCACTAAACAGTGAGCTAAAGATAAAGCCAGACTTCACTTAGATTATCTAATACAATTTCAGGAGACCCCACACTACTAGCGATCACATGCGATATGGAGTGACAGAAACATGAGAGAAGTGTGTGTGTGTATTTGTTCGTTGGCTTGTTGTTTGGCACTTTTAGTGGTTTGCTTCATGATAACCTTACTACTATTTTACCCCTCCTTTAATGTGTAGGTATTATCTTGCCATATTAATATCATAGAAAAAATATAGGTTTCTGTTTGGCCTTTGCTCTTATAGCTGGTTGCAAGTTTTAGCATATACAGTATACTTGATATTTTTGTTCTGTATAATATTTCCTTCTGAGTAATTTCCCATTTCTATGGATTATTATAGCTGCTTGCATGGATGATATAAGCATGGCCTGGCTACAGGTTGTTCAGATCCCTAGCCATGCTGCCAGGACTGGACTGGACTACTGGGATACCAGGAAATTTGTGGGTAGACTGCCTCACCTGGGGTCGCACCCAGTGTGAGGGGTCCACTGCAACCAGGCACCACGAGGGCTGGTCTGGGTCAATAAGGCAGCGCTCTTTGTGTATGGGCAGTGTATATGTGTGTGTGCGTGAGGGCAGTGTATATGTGTGCATACAGGCAGTGTATATGTGTGTGTATGGGCAGGCAAATGTAAGGGCAGCGCATATGGGCAGTGTATATGTGTGTGTATGGGTAGGTGTGTGTAGGGGCAGTTTATATGTGTGTGTGTATAGGCAGGCATGTATAAGGGCAGTGTAAATGTATATACGGGCAGGTGTGTGTGTAAAGGCAGTGTATCTATATAGAATGTTTGTATAGGGAGGCATGTGTAAGGGAAGTGTATATGTGCATTCATGTGCTGGCGTGTGTAAGGGCAGTGTACACTCACTGGCCACTTTATTAGGTACACCTGTTCAATTACTTGTTAACATAAATAGCTAATCAGCCAATCACATGGCAGCAACTCAATGCATTTAGGCATGTAGATGTGGTCGAGACATAGATCAGAAATTGCTGATCTACTGGGATTTTCACGCACAACCATCTCTAGGTTTTACAGAGAAAATATGCAGTGAGCGGGAGGTGTGTGGACGAAAATGGCTTGTTGATGTCAGAGGAGAATGGGCAGACTGGTTCAAGATGACAGAAAGGCAACATTAACTTAAATAACTACTCGTTACAACCAAGGCTTGCAGAATACTATCTCTGAATGCACAACACGTGCCTTGAAGCAGATGGGCTACGGCAGCAGAAGACCACACTGGGTGCCACTCCTGTCAGCTAAGAACAGGAAACTGAGGCTACAATTCACACAGGTTCACCACAATTGGACAATGGAAGACTGGAACATTCAGATGGCAGGATCAGAATTTGGTGTAAACAACATGAAATCCATCCTGCCTTGTATCAACAGTTCAGGCTGGTGTATGGTATGGGGGACATTTTCTTGGCACACTTTTTATTATATATTAAGATGATGATGGAGGGAGATATAAATAGGGAGTTGGGGGACATGACGTAGATGAATAATGATGTGTGATGATGGTCAGGGGCAGCTCTACACTTACACATACACACATACACATACATACATCATACATACACACACACACACGGCCACTCCAACACCATACACTTCCACACACATACACACCCTCTCTAAGCACTATACACTTACATATACATAAATTTTTTTATTATTAGTTATTGTTATGGTATTTATTAAAACAATGTTATGGCCACTTCTGTTAATCTGTAATGTTCTAATTTGATCTATACCTGCAATGCAGGGTTTGTATGTGATCATCAGTTGATATTTGCATATTTGCATTTGTTGACCTATAAATGTTTTTGTACTGTTGCTTAGAAAAATATTTTAAACATTAAAGGGTTACTAGGACTGTTATAAAATTAATTATTGGTTAACAAATGTTTTGCTCATGTTTAGGTGAGCTGCACGTTTATGTGTCTGCTTAAACTCTACCGTGAATGTTATTTCTGTGTTTTAAATAACTTTTCAGTAATTTATTTAAGTAAACTGGAAAATCGTTAATTTCATAATTTCAATATTATTTAGCATTACTATACCGATGCTCTCCCAGATGGTCCCACCACATTCTATGATTTCATGGGTCACAGAACTGTGTTTTCATATGTATCTTATTTATGACTTATTTGTTTGTCCCTTTTCTGAACAGAAAAAAATCTGGGCCAGGACCCCTCACATGTGCCGCAAGCACAATTATGGCGCCAGTAATTATGTGGCTGGTATTCAATTATTTCCAGGGTTGCTTTTCATACTCACCAACATTTCCTTCATGGATCCAGGGACAAAAAGGACTAGGCCTAAGGGGCATGACCCTGCAGCATTGAGCACTAGGCTAGCCAGTACAGATAGTGGATAGTTTGGAGCTCATTTATAAGCATTTACGGTTTGTGTATCCCAGCCATACAAAGGTAAGTATTTTTATGAATTTGATGGGACAGGACCGGAAAATTCGAAACAGTAAGCAGATATGGGTTTTTATTCCCAGTCTGGCCCTGCATGCGGCCCATGTGCTTATAGCTTCAGGGCTAGTATTTTTTTATAAAGGCATACCAAGCAGGTTAAATCATGTATTGTAATTTCCCTCAATTCTGGAGATCATCATGGCATCTAATTTGTAGCTTTACCATACTTACTGTAAATCAGATTTTAAATTTAAAGTTATGGCCTATAATCAGGGTGGCTCCTATTTGATCTAATTGGTAATGGAAATAAATAAATACAATTACTAAACTACTGCTTTGCAGTTTCATTACATAATTCGTTCTTAAACAGATAAACCATTAGTTGACATACTGGAAATATCTTTCATTTTGCCATGACATACAGAGTCACTTAAATGATGCCTACATTTTTGGACAAAAAGTGAATTATATTGATAAATGTTTATACAATGATTTGGCGACATGTTAAGTGTAACTACTTGTTCCTTACAGATTCCATGACCTAATCTTTTCTGTGAAGCACTCTGTTCTCCTCCAGAAACAGGCTGGGGTGTATACATTGGAATCCATGGTTGCTCTCAATGTTTGTTTGTTTTATTTTGTAAATCGTATTACTAAAAAAAAAAAGAAGAAAAGAGAAACAGGAGGCCTTTTGCCAGCAGACATAGGAAAGAAAATCTAGAGGCACATTTGGGTCCTGTTTCTGTTGCGGTCTGACCTTTCATCTCAGATCCTGCCTGGCTTAATGTTCCATTCTGAATCCTGAAAACGATTTTCTTTTTAGAGGAGTGTATGAATTTCTCCCCAGTTTACTTGCCAGGCACCAAAAGGGAAGGGGGAACGGGGAACTTTGTTTATATGGCGAGAAAGCTTGTGTTTTGTTTTAGAATGGCAGAAATACCATGCTTCTGGATGCCAAATTAGAAGTCTGTGTATCTTGGACCAAAAATAATAGCAACTGAAGAGACAGGCAATGAATTTTATAAGTAAAACCCTAATGAGGACCAAAAAAAGGCACAGCTGATAACAAAAGAATCATGGACATTGACAACAAATCCATGATGTTGTGGCTTTGAATGAACACTTTGTTATGTAAGACATCTATTACGGTACTTCAAAGACAAATCGGCTCAAATATAGCTATTCTGTGAGCAAAAATATGACATTTTGTCTTATTTCTAATAGGATAAAGTTCAATATACCCTTAGCTTGTGAAAGTCTCCTTCTTTGCGGTTAGTGTTTCCCAAGCAAAACGTCTTAGGCCTTTGGTGTCAATGTTCCAAACAGCAGTTAGACTGACTAACTGATCAGTTATGCTTAACTGTTTATATGATGAAGACATACAGATTGTATTGCTAAAAGTATGGAATAAAATTAAACAAGTCTGACAAGGATCCTGCCTATCAGCAGCCTAGTATTTGAAACTATGTTTACTATCCATTTGATATCCATTTTACAGCTGTGGGGATGGGAGACATGTCAGGTTACAACAAAGGCTCATGTGGTCAGTAAGAACTGAGGCTTGTTCTTGTTAAAATTCTTTCCAGACATGATTGGCTATGCAAAATCCCAGTAGGAACTGAGGGTGTACATAGTATGTGGTTCTACACCTAGTACAACTCCCCTGGCCTGTCTTACTAACTTGTGTCAACTATGCTCTTTGAGGTCTTTCTGGTGATTCTTCAAAATCAGCTTAGGTAAACAGCAGCATATTGTAAATAAAATGTTAAATCAGGGTAATTGGTTGGAGATAGCAGGTACTCAGGGGGATCAAACTAACATAAGCTTTCATGTAATTTCTACTCACTGCAGAAAACAAATAACGATGAAGCTCAACACTCTATGAAAGTGGTATTTATTTCACCAACTGTGGCAACGTTTCGATCTTTCTTAAGCCATGGCCATTTTGCCATACGATGAACCTTTAAAATGACGGTGCTTTCGTTGAGAAGGGATAAAAGAGAGAAGATGAAAGAGAGGATATAGAAGAGAAAAGATGAAGAACAAGAAGATGCAAAAGTGGAAGAAGAAGCGGAAGTGGTTGGCAGAGAAGGTAGGCAAACATGAGAGAATGAACGAGAATGAAAGTGTGAGAGTGAGTGTGACTGTGGATACCGTGCAACAAGTATTTTTCCCGTTTTAAAAATACCCCCCTGTTTTTCGTCCAAACTGAATGGGCAAGGAACGTAATTTGTTTCCTGAAAACGAATGAATCAAAAACAAACTGAATAGCTAATCTGAATAAATTTTGTCTCATTTGCACATGTCTATTATTAACCTTTTTTATGTTGAAGGAACTACAAACTATACTAGCAAATTTTGCTTTATGGTTTTATTACAGCACTCCGTGCTGGGTATAGAGATAAATTGGAGGATGAAGAGTGTCGAGGTAAGAATCTTTTAGGCTTTTTCCACTAAGAAGTTGAGTGGTCAGTGAAAGTAAGTGTTAACTACACCGACCATACGACTTTAGTCTCATGTCCAAGCATGCTAACATTTGCAAAACAACTGGCAGGTTCACTTATATGTGTGCTGTTTGCGAATTCATGCAAGAGCTTGTTTCTGGTAGGGGAATGCAAGTTCGGTTTGAACAGTCATTTGATGTGCCAAATTGGTGTAAAGGGGTAACAGTTAAACAAAAATTTCCTTTTGGAGGGGCATTGACATCATCTTGTGCCCACCCCTGCTTCATCCCAAAAATGACAATAGTTCATACGAGGACTCTGGTTAGCGGTTTATAGTTCTGTTGGGTTAAAATAATAGAAACAAAAACATTTAAAACATTTTTTAACACCCAACCTACCTTCCACCTCTAAGTGCCCTTGGTAGCGAGATGAGGTCCATCTAAGCACCACCTCATTATTCATTATGAATAGTTTCTCCATCAAGAATGGCTGAGCTGGCCATGCAAAATACACAACTGAACGAAAAGTAATATTCCTGAATTAACTGTGGCAAGCTGCAGCAGAAGCTAATTGGGTTTTGGCCTTTGTAATATATAATGCATTTAGTAGGTTTGGCCTGCAAACACTCCTATAAAACACTTCCTTGTGACAGACACCTAGAGAATCCATCAAATACCAGTATATGTGGTTCTTGGGTCCATTTGAAGCTCAGTCACAATCTGCAAGGTGGTGTCTGCAGCAGAGTATAAAAAGTTATCCTGTACCCACTTGTACAAAATGATGGCTTCTGAACCAAAAATTACTATAATTCATACGAAGACTCTGCTTAGCGGTTTATAGGTCTGTTGTTACAAGTGTGACCCTAACGTGCCCTTTCACAGCTATTCACACAAATAGTATTTGATAAACACAAGGTTTTATGAACGGCAACATCTGCATGTAAAGCAAATGTGTGCTCCAAGGGTGAAGAAAAGGTCATAATGATGGTTGCAAGCTTTAAGCACAGCGCAAGTAACTAAATTAGCTACCATGCTGTGGAGCTGGAATTCTAATTCACCTGTAACCAATACCATTCAGCACAGGGGAGTGTTGCAGAATGACAGTGTCAATCAGTATCTGGCATGGGATGTATAGTCACCTTTTCACACACCATCTATTATACAGAATAAACATGTAAATGCTTTGGTAACATAGTATCATAAACCTAGTTACATATTGCAGTAAACACACTAAGGGTACTTATATGCAAGAATGGGGTGCGCTACAAAGCCCCTCCCGCAACCTAGGGTTTCTCTGTGGTTCCCAGATATTAAAGTGTATATGGTGGCTGAAGTGTCCACATAAACGTAGGAGCCTTCATAAGCTAGGAAGGAGAAATATATCTACCCCTCAAATATATAAGGGTACCGAAGTTTACAGTATGCCATAAGCAGAGGCATTATAAGAGGGCAACTTATGTATAAGCAAACATGAGTTATAAAACAAAGCAAAACCAAACTAGAGGCCAGACAGTCTCACCGCTGTTGCTATTTACATTGGAGCGTTACTGATCATAAATACAGCACATCTGTTTATACATGGTTCCAGTCCGTTGACCTGATTTCTCCCTGGCATCTGTTAGGTCAAATAGTCTGTCAACAATGCTAGCCTGTCCCACCCCTGGATAGGAGAGAAGTCCCGCAATGTCTTGCATTAATGTCTGCTTATGTTGTTATCAATTTTCTATATTGTCGATTTTAATGCTAATTCATATTAATCAGCAAGGAATCTGCTGGCACTGTGTAAATATCAGGTCACGCAAAACATGAGGGATTCATTGTGCTTCATGAACTGAAACTTCTTTGGATGTTATAGTTTGAGCAGATATCACAAAGTCAATTAAATGACTTGTTTTCAGGCAAGCCTACACAGAATTCCTGGCCTGTTTGCAGCCCTCAAGGTGTGGAGTTGTACAACAATTTCCAAGACCTCTCCGGTCTCTCGACTCCTTACCTCTTGCTCCTTTGCGTGTGGAAGGGGGTATCCAGTTTGTCCTTGTCAAGAGTAATTCTAGTCCCACAATAGATCTGGTCTAGATCAGATCAGGCAAACTATTCAGAATGAACTTCTATAATGTGATGATAGGTGTGACAGGTACAGCAAATCAATCAACGGGATAATGTAGATGTAGAAACAAAAGATATTCCTTCAGTTCATTGGGTAATGAACGTTCTAATATCCAATTTAATACAGAATACAATTGTATGCATACTAGCTGAGGGAGCAGGGCTGCCAAACTCATATTTCCTTGGGGTGCTGCCAAATCAGTTATGAATGACAGGATGCTGGGTACAGAATACTACGCTGGAAAGGAAATGTTGGTCTGAGTAGGATGTCGTACCAACCCTTCCTTACTCAACATTTAACACACGCCAGCTCACTGGGTTAAAGGGGGGGGCACAGAGCACATTGAGCAGTGTATGTCACCCATGTCTGTATATTTTGTTTTTTTAATATTTCATAGTGAATATTCCTTTCTTTATGTGCAGGATATGAAATGCAATGTCTTAGATTATTCTCAGTGATTATTCTTTATTATCATCAGCCACATCTCCTTGGAGGCTCTTCAATAAACCCATCTTTAAAAAAAATAGCTACTATCACTTGCCATACATCATCTGTTGTTTTCAAGGCTTCTCTTTTTTTAACACTTTCTGACCCCTTTGGTAGAATCTGAACTTTAGAGTGTTAACCCGTTTCTTGCCAAAGCATGTTGCAAATGAACGTAATCAAGAAAGGTTTCAACATGAGCCCGCTTAGCTGTATCTACTTTGTCGGTGCTGCTATAAGATCAATGAGATCAGTTCTCTACATTGTCAGGGAGGTCCGCACCAAATATTGTGAGTTCAGCAAAGCCAAGAATTCTGAACGCACAGAAACACATGTCTATTTCTTGCTGAGCAGCACGGCCTGTCTTCCTTGTTTTGCTGCATTTTTTTTCCATGAATGATTAAAATAAGATTGGGCTTCCTTGCAAATTACGGTAAAATTGAGTAAAACAAAATATGTGATGGTTGAAAAATGTCATGTTTTCCAGGCATGCTAAGTTCACATTATTGATGAAAGAAGTAATATATAAACTCCACATTTAGTTTTGTGTGTAGTGCATCCAAAGGTGTAGCCAGGATTTCCTTCATTCTTAATATAAAGGACAGAAAAAGTTTTATACTAGTTCTTAGTCAATATGAATTCAGTGGGGCACAAGCAGAAAGGGAATATTGATAAGTGCCTCTTGTTCCACCCCTTCTGTGTTAGTCCTAACTGCTGTTAAGACCTCTCTATTCACTCCCCTGGCTTATATACAGTGTAGCTTTATGTCCACAAATGATGTAAATCCTTCCATGGAGACCTCTCTCACAAGAAGGCTGTCTTATGAAATGAAGCAGACCTCTGGCCTATATTGACTGATATAACTACAATATCTGTACCTGGCTGGCATGTAATAAAGCAAAATGCAGACGTTCAAACATATTGTAATAAAATTATGTTTGTAGAGCATGCTATTTTTTAAAATTGGTTTTACTATTTGTTTTGGTATTCTTACCCATATATTGTAACTATAATAACTGATATCATCTGGTCTGAAGTACTGTATGTTACTATTTGCACCTGAAAGCTCAAACGAGGTCAAGCAAATTTGAGCACAGTTGTTCAAACCATTCTGGTACTGTACATGATGGGTTAAATGGGTATCAACTAAAGCCTTATGTATTAGTCCTTCCCACAGGAATACACAAGTTGAGACAGTTGTATAGATTATAGTGGACTTTCAAGCGACAGAATGATCTGAATAGGCCAGGATTCTTCTCCCTGGCTTTAAATGATGAACCATATACCGTAATACAGATGGAATCATTACAGAAAGGTATGTAGTATGAGACTTTCCCCATGACTGTGTCATTACCAGGGCAAGATGACGCAGATGGGACTGCAGATGAAATCTGTGCCAAAATCTTTTCTTGATTTCTTCCCAATGCACCCGTAGCCTTCATTACTATTAAAAAACATTTTTTTTCCATTACTTCAAGGCTAACATGGCATCACTTACACACACACACACACACACACACACACGGGTGATGTACACATAGCTGTACTTTTATTACACTGTTCCCTGATTTAAAATCAAAAGGCAATTAGAACAAAGAACAAGGAGACCCTTGTCTTAGCACATGCCTGTGGAGTGTTACATGTGTGTGTGCTTCGTCAAACAGTCGACACTCACGAAACCACACAGGGATATTCACAGTGCGACCAGCAACCACAACCGGTATTGTGGCAAGTAATTTTTAACCATTTCACACTCTGCTGCTTCATAGAAATACTGCTCCTTCAAATAGAAATAAGTGTTGGTCCTATTATTACATATACCTAAAGAGTCTGTCCTCAAACCATTTCCAAAAAACCCTCCCAGCTCTCCTATGATCATTGTCTAACAATAAGTTGCACAGGTGGTGCAAGTGGGATCGGAATACCAGGGGGGGCAAATTGCTCAGTACCCTAGAAGAATATGTTACATCCCCTAGATGAGGTTTAAAACAACACAGTCAATGCCCGCCTATGGTAGGCATGGCTTTAAATAAATATTTCAGAAATAATGCTTCTGAAAACAAGGACCACCATGGGATACCACTGATCTTTTCTTATTCCCTTATACATGTGCAGTGGGAGTGGACAGTTTTACTGAGCAAGGCCAAAAGCTCCAGATGGATGAACAATGGAAAGTAATGCTAACCACTCTGGAACGCAAAAGGCTTAAAAATAAAAGATACACTTATTAAAACTGAAAAATACAAACCTCATGGCAACAAACCTGTACTAACAATCACTGGAGGTTTGCGTCACATGGTTTCCTGTAGTTGTCCCTATCTGAGTTCATGATGTCTAGTTTGAATCCAGTCAATGTCGATTTTTCTTATGGAACTTAGATATTATACCTTTAGTCTCAGCTAGGTTTAACCAATTAAAATACAAGTTACCAGGGCCAGATATAATAATTTCTATTTGCATCTCAACCTACAAGTTTAGGAATAAACCTGATTGTCTTACGAAACCACGAATGGTGTATGCCCATAGACTTCTATTCAAAATACACATAAATGTGGCAAGCGCTTGGCCACAGCTTTATTGAACACATATTTGCCGCCAGGCCAACTTGAGGACATTAACTACCTGCCTGCTGATGGCATATTTAGCACCTTAGGCAGTTACACCCAACAAATACACCAAGAGCTTCAAACCAGCATGGCTTATCTGCTCACACTGTTTTTGTCTCTCCCGAATTTCTGCAATTGCGGATACCATATAGTCCTCTTAGGTGCTGCCAAGATGACCACAAACCGCAGCTGTGACTAAACATAATATTAATACAGAGAAATTGAAGAATAAACCACTGCCTGCTGATGCCCAAGTCAGGCAGGTACACATATCATATTCATCAAGAGCTTCAAACCAGTTATATTGGCCATCACTGGCTTGGTCGCTCCCAATTTCCGCTGTTGCAGCAATACCAATATTAGTCTTCTCAGCAACCCATTTCGGGCAGGAGGTGGGAAAGCTCCAGGTCTTCTCCCTGCCTCATCCTTGTTGAAAAGGAAATGCTACCTCTGTTTATATATCAGCTTGATAAAAAGTTGTAAACATGACCAAAGAGGGGACACAAAGCATTATTGCATAGGCCAGCAGTAATATCCTTCTTCCCCATTGGTCCAGTGGGGGCATTATTATTATTTGAATAAAGCACCAATATATTCTCCAGTAAAGTACAAAGTTTTTTATTTTGTGTTCCCTAGCTGGTCCAAACTTCACCTCATCACCTGAATATCGAATGGCTGAATCACAATTTTTTTTTATACTCCTCATATACTGCGGTCACTAAAATAATCTCGGTTTCCCTGAGATAAGGGATAAAGGACATTGGTAAAAAAAAAACACAAAAAACAATAAAGTTCTGAAAACATGGTATTCTTTTAAGGGTGCGTCATTTGGCCCATAATTATGGAGCAGGTCTCTCCTGCTTACAATACATTAACTCCACTTTTGACTTCATAAACAGAAGATCACGCCTCAAGCTCAGATAAAGATCGCTTATTTTGTGCCTTATCTTTTCCTTCATTACTGGGCTCGCAGTGGTTCCCAGACACCACAGATTACAAAACGGAAATGTTTTTTGGCTCTAGTGCCCACGGGAAGTTTCCCCTGCTCCAGTAGCTACATGCCCTGTGCAGAAGCAATATTATTCACTTAGCTAGATACTTGTACATATGCCATGGGGTGAAACAACAGGGGAACGGGGCTCACCTTAGCTAAAAGTAGTTAAGGACTCTGATCAAACATTCTTAATTAATATATTTTAGTCTACAACTATTTGACTGTAGCCAAGGAATTTTTTTCACTTGTCTTTCATTTCAGTGGAGGAAGGACAAAACTCTGGATATATTACTGTATTATTAATGTTTATTTACTGCCTTGATCCGCTTTACTGCAGCTTGCATGTTTATTCTATCAAGTGCGATGCATGTACAGTATGTTTGCACTGGCACCAGAACAGATGTATTAGAACTATTGTAATTATTGTTTTTGCTAACGGCATCTGCCATAATGCACTAGCATTTTTTCCATTTTTTTACATTCCCTGGACCTGACCATTAGTTATATGACAATATATCAATCAAATTTCTGCTTGTTGAGTGCATTTTTCCTTTAAAAGCAGCTAAAAAGATATTTCTGTTGTACTCTTACTATTTTTACCGCCATATGATGTTTGTATTGTAACAGCATACAATACTGAAAATAGACACTTATCTAATAACAACCTAGGCATTGGGACATATGATATAACACATATAAACCTACCTTAGCTGAATCATGGCTATGGAGGGCCTTGCTTTTACATAGAGGTTTAAGTGCTAAGTAGATTAGGACTTTATCAAACATTTTTAGTTAATATATTTTAAGTATTTGCATGTAGCAAGGAACTTTTTAAAAAAATTCATGATGATATTTCTTTCTTCTTCGTTCTTCCCTACTTCTTGCATTTCATTTATACCTTCTCGAGCACCGTACAAACTTCTGCAAAGTTAATATTATAAAGAACACATAAACAAGTTTGTGGCGTTACAGCTCCCTCTACATTTCTTACTTCTATAACTGCGTCATATAAAAGAGAATTAATGTTACTAGTGCTTGCTTTTTACATTGCCCTAAAGAGATGATGACTTTAAGATATTGGGATTTCCCCAACACATAGATTAGCCAGTCTCTTCTTGGAAAACCTAGATATATATTTTTTATGTATTTAGGTAACACCCTTTAACGCATGACAGTAATATTTTATTAATGCTTTTGTTGGGATCCAGTATGGACTCTTGCCACTGGATGATACTTCAATAGAGTTATATGTTTTAGACCATTTTAATCCCAGTTTCTGTGAGATTAATGTACATGGACAGCTCGCTCCCACATCTCTTTTGCACGTGCAGCTATATCCTAGACATTTTTTGTAAGACTGCCACGAATTCCAACAGTAGAACTGGACTCGTATTTCTCTTGATTAGTGAACTCATACCAAGAGAGATTTCACTCGGCTATAGAATAAGCCAACTCCTCGCTGGGGCTGCCAAGACCTGTCTGTGGAAGAAAATCAGACCAAATTTGCTTACAAATTAAGGTGGACAATTAAAGAACAATGTGTACCATTTAATGGTTAACATATTAATCCCTCAAAGAGGATGTGTCTGCCTCATTGCTTCAGGGAAAACTAAAAATAAATGAATCTGTTTAACTTACCACTCACTGACATGAAGTTCAACATTATTTTTTGCTTTTATAATTGCAGAAGTTGGTTCAAAATAACCCTGAAAATTTCCCACTGTAGTGGAACGTAGACATCTATACTGGGACTTCAGGCCCTATATAAGTACACACATGCCAGAAGTAACATTCCATGTCATTTATGGTACCAAACTGCAGCTTTAGAAGAAACAGGAAATTCTGTATATTTCAATAGTGTGTTTGATGGAGCACTTTAAACACACTTCTAAAACATTGGCATGAATGTTTATACTATAATATATCAAACTTCAAGTTTCTGCTAAATGTTAACTCAGGAATTCCAAAAAAGAATGAGTGCGAAATAATTTAGAGACATCCAGCGGGAAATTCTAGCTGATTATACTGAAGAATATTCTGCAACTGACATGTTTCAAGAACCTAATATCACTCAATGTTTATGTACAGTTTCTATTTTTTAAAGGGCAACAACTTATTATTTGTGTTATTAATAAACCATACATCGAGAATAATTCACTGTGGGGGATATACCAGCTAGACACAGTACTCCATAGTGTATTTGGACCAGTTACAAGATCTCCCCCACTAGACCAAGGAGTCTAATCACCCAATGGGGTTGTGCAGCATTTACTGAGATATATAGGTGTATATTTCGATGAAGCGCAATGAAGCACGATGAAGCTATTTATTGTATACTTTTCTTAAAACTGATTGAACAGCATGTCTTCCCCAGTTAATAAATGTTTTGAATTCTCCATTACAAATGGGGAGAACATGCCATTGAATGATCATATATTAATGTAAACTGGAAATATAGGTAGACACCGTTCTCCCATACAAAACACAAGTGAAACCTATACCCCTACGCCTCAGTTAACATATTGGTTAGTTCAAAATCATATTCCAACTTTTACACATACACAGAATGTCAATCATAACCATATTATTATATAAACACTCAATTTTGTACTGATTTATATACACACATATTTTGACATACAAAGCACTAAAAATATTCTGTACCGCATTATTACATTCTCACGCTGCTAATCCAAACACATTTATTTATACATTCTACCTTTTACATACACATGCTGTCACGCTTTGGAAACTAATATAGTGAAATGCTTGCCCTACTATTATATTTTATCATGTAAGAGGGAGAATGGAAATGGAAAATTAGTAATATCATATATGTTTTAATTTCATAGGTGAATAACTGCCAATCTCTCCCACAATAGTTGCGAAACATAAATGCCATTTTTGGGATCAGAAGATAAGAGTGTATATTTTTAAATTTACCTAAATGGCAGGGCAAGCAGCAACCATCACTTTCTACCATCTGTTTTCTCTTGCTGATAGTAACGGTGTCGAGGGTGCATGGATAATGGCTGGATCCTCTAATCCAACAGTGAGAATCTAACCGCATGTTATGGATGCTGCGGGTGCCTGTCAGGGGCGTAACTAGAAACC
>VKOC01021910.1:0-15464 GCA_009364415.1 Spea multiplicata
ACGTTTTTGGAGTGGGTTGTTCGGGAGGAGGCGGGTTTGGCTTCTATCCTGCATTATCTGGATGATTTCTTGTGTATCGGGTCGGGGGATTCGGGGGATTGTCTTCGTCTCCTTCACACTGTGCAGGCCGTGATTTGTCGTTTTGGAGTTCCTCTGGCGGCCGACAAGACGGAGGGTCCCTCGACCTGTCTGAGTTTCCTTGGAATCGAGATCGATTCTGTGGCGATGGAGTGCCGCTTGCCTGTTTATAAGCTGGTCGACTTGAAGGGGTTTGTTGCCAGGGTGCGGGGGATGAGGAAGGTTCAGCTTTGTCAGTTGCAATCGCTGTTGGGGAAGTTGAACTTCGCTTGTCGCATTTTGCCGATGGGTCGGGTTCTTAGCCGGCGGCTGGCTGCGGCGACGGCGGGGGTTGTTCGGCCCCGCCATTTTATTCGGCTCACTCGTCCGCTGCGGGACGACTTGGCTGTCTGGGGGTCCTTTTTGGATACCTATAATGGTCGGTCATATTGGCAGGCACCCCAGGTTTCGAATTCCCAGTTGCATCTGTACACGGATGCGGCTGGGTCGGTAGGTTTCGGGGCTATCCTGGGTGTGCACTGGTGTGCTGAGGAATGGCCGGTCTCCTGGAGGGAGTCGGGGCTCACCCGGAACTTGGCGTTCCTGGAGCTTTTTCCCATTTTGGTGGCGGTGGAGGTGTGGGGAGATGTTCTCCGTGATCGGCGGGTTCTGTTTCATTGCGACAACTTGGGGGTTGTTCAGGCTATCAATACTTTGACGGCTTCCTCTCCTCCGGTGGTTCGCCTTTTGCGTCGGCTAGTGTTACGGTGTTTGGGTCTGAATGTGACCTGTAGGGCAGTGCATATACCCGGTGTCAAAAACGTAACGGCTGATGCTCTTTCTCGCTTTCAGTGGGCAGAGTTTCGAGCTGCGGCACCGTTCGCGGACGAGGAAGGGGTCCCGTGTCCAGTGGACCTGTGGTCCCTTGGGTTGGACGAGTGACGGAGTGGATTCGAAATTCGGTTTCCAGGTCCACCTGGGGGAGGTATGGTAAAGTGTGGGACGAGTGGGCAGCCTTTGAGGATGGCTGTGGGGGTTTCCCGACTCACGCTGCTCGGGTTCGTGGCTTGCTTTCCCTCCTGTGTCAGTGGGACTCGACCGGGGTGTCCCCGTCTGCGGCTTCTGCTCGCCTGTCGGGTCTTGGCATTTTGTGTAAATTGATGGGCATCGCCGATTTTACTAAGGATTTCCTTGTTCGCCAGGCCTTGAGGGGATGGCGCAAGGGGGTTGTTGCGAGGGATACTCGGAGGCCGGTTTCGGCTGAGTTGCTGGTTAGGTTGTGTGGGGTGTTGGGTTCTGTTTGTGTTTCGGAATTCGAGGTTTGGTTGTTCAGGGCGGCTTTTAGCTTGGCCTTTTTCGGGGCTATGCGGATAGGGGAGTTGGTTAGCCCTAGTAAGCGTGTGCCTGGCGGTGTTTTGGCAGAGGATGTGGAATTGGGGGTTGGTGGTTTGAGCTTTCGCATTCGGCGCTCGAAGACGGATGTCCTGGGTAGGGGGTCTTGTGTTCGTTTGGGTGCCATTTCGGGCTCACCTATTTGCCCGGTGTCGTCTGTTCACGAGTTTCTCTTAGTACGCCCGGCGGTGGGGGGTCCGCTGTTGGTGCATCAGGACGGGTCGTTTTTATCCCATTTCCAGTTTGTCAGCGTTTTTCGGAAGTCGCTGTCAGTCTTGGGTGTTCCTGCCGCGTCTTTCGGTGGTCATTCCTTTCGGATTGGTGCAGCCACGGAGGCTACCCGGGTTGGTTTGCCTGATTCCTCTGTGCAACGTATTGGGCGCTGGCGATCGGGTCGTTTTCGGTCATATGTTCGTTTGGATATGCCTGTTTAATGTTCTCCGTTTTTTGTAGGTGTGGTTCTCCCTCAAGTCTGGCTCGTTGGACATTCCTTCATCTTCTGGGCCAGGAGGCGGGCAGCAGTTCGCCCGAACGGGGAGCAGTTGGGGTTCTCTCCTCTTGCGGTTGAGGTGCGGTGGTTCGGGAAACGGGGTATGCTGTGGGTTCATCTCCTCCCTGAGCTGGTCCGGTTGTCTCGGTTGTTGGGTCCTCCCTCGGTCCTGGTAATTCACCTCGGGGGGAATGATCTTGGGGTAGTCCCGGTCAGGTCTCTGGGGGATACGGTTCTTCGGGACCTTGCTAGGGTTCTTGTTTTGTTTCCTGATGTCCGCTTGGTGTGGTCCGAGGTGGTTTCTCGGAATTTTTGGCGGGTGGCGACTAACCAGCGGGCCCTGGAGCGGTCGCGGGTTAAGTTTAATCGTTGGATTTCCAAGTTTGTGGCTAGCGTTGAGGGCGTGACGGTTCGGCATAGGGTGTTTGAGAGGGACGCGGCTAATTTGTTTCGGACTGATGGCGTTCATTTGAATGACATCGGTTTGGATCTTTTCAATTTGGCTCTGCAGGAGGCTATCGGTCAGGCCATGGCGTGTGCTGGTGGGGGCCCCCGCTGATTTAAGGGGTTTAAACAGCGGGGTTTTGTGGCGGTTTGTGTGTCCTTGCCGGTCTGGTTTTGGTAAGTGATGGAGTTGGATGCTGGTGTAATGGAAGGCTCAATCCTCCCCTAACCTCTGGTGTTTTATTGGACGTGCCCACCGAGCTTGTTGGACGGCTGGTGGTTAGCATTGGTGGTGGGACAGCGAAAGGTAGCTGTCAATTTTGTTTGGACGAGGGGGAGGTGAGTACATGTGGTCTGGATTGTGCAGTGTGAGAGGCCGGCAAGGACGGGGTTAATTCGGTTCCTGTGTTGGTTATGTTTGAATATGTTATGGTAATGTGTTATGTATATTTGTATTTATTATTTATCGGTTACTGTATATTGTTCTTATTGGTTTATGGTGTTTTGGGCCAACACAGTGTTTTATGGTTTTATAATAAAATTGTGCTGTGGCCTGCTTTATCCAATCTCAGTCTCCGTGTCGTTATTTGGTGGGTTAAATGGTGTCGGGTTACAATGCACGGTACACACTACCTACATACATGTGAAATTGTTCTGTTTTCTGCCACTCAGCGTGTATTCCTTGGTGGGTGAACTTCCATTGCCAGAGGCTCGCGTATTTTATCGTAAACACAGACGGATGAGAAAAGAAGTGTCCGCTTAAAAGTCACATTTAATCAACATATAAAACAAGCAATATCTGGTTGCTTTATAAGAAAGAAACATCTGTGTTCAATGTTCCACAGAGGTACACTCTTCGCAGTTCCAGGAGACCCACAGGTTAAGGATGTAGAGACGTTAAAAAATGTGCATGCGTACTAGGAGTTTTACCACAAGAGCTTTTTCAAGGTGCTGTGATCAACACCAACCACCTTCTGCCGTATACACAACCCCTGTGGCAGCATTCTAATGTTCTAGCTCTGTTATGCTAATTGTTATGGTAGATGCAGTAATTATACAACCAGGACACTAAATCCTCTCCAACAGCCATGTCAGTGTTTTGAGAGGCTCTTTTAACACTTTTGCGGTGCTTGTGTTCGGCTGTAATTTTCTCCTCACCCATTTAGTGTACCCCCACACGTTATATATTGTTTTTTTCAGGACAAGATGGGCTTTCTTCAGATACCATTATTTTGATCATATCGTCTTATTTACTATTAAAAAATTAAAAAATAAAACATGGTGACATTTTTAAAAAAAACACCTTTTATGACTTTTATTTGAAAAATCTTTTACTCACCTATAAAAGGAACTAAAACAACTAGCTAAATAGATTCTACTATTTGTCCTGAGTTAAGAAATACCCAATGTTTTTCTGATTTTTTTTTTTAAGTTATAGGGCAATAAGTACAAGTAGCGTTTTATGATTTCCAAACCTTTCTTTCCAGATCTGGTCATTCTGCCTCCATCTCCTCTTTGGAACATCCTTGAAGCCGGTTAAACTCAATTTAACCCCATCAAACCACCAGACACCCCAGGGTATGTCAAATGCTGGTATTTTAACCCTTTCCATGCACTAATTATACAACCACACTTTGTCAAACTTTGTAATAATAATTTTTAAAAAAAAGTTTTTCTCACAAATTGTAATTTAGTTATAAATACACAGGTCCTGGTATATGTCACTGTCAAACCCCCCAATATGTGTTCAGCAACATCTCCTGACATGTATAGGTTTGTCAAATTGTTTGGCTGGTAAAAGGCTTCTTTTGGGACATGCGTAATCCAGGTGGTCATTTGTCTCTATCTCCTCTTTGGAACATCTTTGAAGCCGACTACTTCAATTTACCCCACTAAACCATATATTTTTGAAAACATCTCCTGGGTTCAGTGATACCCCACCTGCATGGGTTTGACGGGTTGTTTGGGATTTAAAATGCCACATTTGGGGGAGTGCGCATTTTTCAACTTGGAACTTTATTGTCCTACTGCCCTCATGTCTTAAGTGGGCCATCTTTGAAGCTGGATAATTCAATTTACCCCATCAAACCATATATTTTTGAAGACATCCCTTGGGATTTAAAATGCCACATTTGGGAAGTGCGCTTTTTTCTCCGTTTTGGTCAGTATGTGCCTATGCCCTATATTTGAGCCCGGCCACTCCAATTAAATTAGACACCCCTTGGGTACTTGAAATGCTTTTATTTTTTTTTTATTTTTTTTTTTTTTTTTTTATTAACCCCCATGGAGCAAATCATAGTATACCAAAATACCTAGATTTAAAAAACATAGTACGAGGAAGAATTACATCAATGCAATAAAATAATGGTGCACAGGAAAAAAAAACACTTTAGTGCGCGTAACAATACGCCGTAAACACCGTAAATATGCAGGTGTCCTCGTATCTAAATCGTCAATATAACAAAGCAATCCATACATATAAAAGGAAGTGAAGAGCCCCACACGGAATTTTCATGTTATGTAATCAGAAAAAGAAAAAAAGAAAGAGAAAAAAAAAAAAAAAAAAAAAAAAAAAAAAGAAGAAGGAAAGAAAAGAAGTAGAAATGACAACCTCGGTGGTCGATATAAACATTCAAAGTTGAAGTAGACGCGAATTTGCTGTTATATCTGAATACGCCTCAAGCCAGGGACCCCATACTGCGGTAAATTTAGGCATCTCATCTTTCAAGGTAGCCGTAATTCGCTCCATAACAATGAGGTCCCAAATCGCGGATCTTATTTCGGACGCAGTGGGTGGGTGCCCCTTCCATCTCCTCGCAATCGTAAGTTTAATCGTCGCACATATGCGATGTATGAGACTATGGTTATAAGATGACAACTCTGGTATCTTAGCATCCATTACTAACAAAGCGATCTCAGGAGTGCCGATAATCGTGTGCCCCAGGGCCTGGGATAGCTGGTGAAAAGAGTCCCTCCACAGCGCCTGTATAGGAGCACAGGACCACCATGCATGCAGATAAGTACCCAACACTCCACAGCCCCTAAAGCACATTCCATCAGGAGATTGAGCAATGCGGGACAGACGAAGCGGAGAAAGGTACCAATGCGCTATAACCTTATATAAACGTTCCTTCACTAACGTACATATAGTAAGTTTATGAATAGTGCCCGCCGCCCTATCCCATGTCTCAGACGGGTAAACTACGGCCAAATCTGAATGCCAACGTTGACGATATGAAGGTGGCTCCGGATATTTTATTGCCAGAAAATGGTCGTAGTATGTAGAAACCGCATGCTTCAGACGTTTACCAGCAAGGAAACGTTTCTCAAATAAAGTAGGTTCCGCAAGCCGACTTGTCGACAAACAGGAGAGAAGAAAATGTCTAATTTGTAAATAACGAAACAATTCCGTAGGCGGAATCCGTAGCTCCGTACGTAGCGTGTCGAACGAACGAATCGCCTGTTTATGGACCATCTGGCCCAATCTCACGATACCCCCCTTCAGCCACCACTGGAAATTCCTCGGATTTAATCCCACTGGAAACGCTGGATTATAAAACAGGGGAGTTAACGGTGATGGATCCCGTGCAAGCCGTAAAGTGAGACAATATGAATGCCAGCTGGCCAATGACGTTCTCATCTACGACAGCGGGATGACCGGGAGGAGAGCCTTGACATCCGTCCATAATATGTATTGAAGTTGGCGATGTGAAATAAAGCTTCGTTCGATGTCGACCCATGGGAGAGAACCTTCCGGCATGGACCAAGACTCCAGCTGCGATATCCTAGCCGCCAAATAATAGAGATAGAAATTAGGCATACTAAGGCCCCCTTTATGTTTCGGCATATATAACGTGCGTCTATTTATCCTGGCTTTTTTGAAATTCCAAACGAAACGAAATACAAAAGACTGAAAGGAATCCAAATCCGCCCTACGAACAGGTATAGGTAGAGCACGGAAAAGATATAATATTTTAGGTAACACATTCATTTTGAGCGCGTAGATCTTCCCCAGCCAGGAAATAGAGTATTTTGACCATTGGGTAATTTCCGCACGCAATTGAGCCAATAAAGGCATATAGTTTGCTTGATATAGAGCCGAAAACGAGGCGGTAAGTTTGATACCTAAATAGGTAAGTGACGTAGGCCGCCATATAAACTTAAAGGTAGCAGCCAGAGATTGGACAACAGAGTCATCTAAAGAGATATTCAGGGCCTCACACTTAGAGTCATTCACCTTATATCCTGAAATCTCGGAAAACAAACGCAGAGTGACATATAAATTTGGAAGGGAAATGAGAGGATTAGTGATGGTAAGTAGAATATCATCTGCGAACAGACTAAGTTTGTAGTTATGATGTTGGATCTGCACACCCGATATATCCCGGTTAGATCGTATCGCAATTGCCAATGGCTCAAGGCAGATAGCGAACAAAAGAGGTGAGAGCGGGCAGCCCTGTCTAGTGCCATTGAGTACTCGAAACGGACGGGATTCGTAACCCATAAGCGCTATCGTCGCCATCGGAGAGTCGTATAAAGCCTGTATGCCTCTGAAGAACCGACCGTCAAACCCAAATGTACGCGTCTAGCGCCAAGAGCATAAGCGGTTGATCAGACGAACTCGCCGCTTCAATCAGGTTCAATGTTCTCCTGATATTGTCAGGAGCTTCCCTATGGGGTATAAAGCCCACCTGGTCTGGATGGATTAAAGGCGATATAACGGAGCTCAATCTCATCCCCAAAATCTTTGCGTATAATTTAATGTCCGCATTTATGAGAGATATAGGGCGGTAACTTCCACAATACGCCGGGTCCTTCCCCTCCTTGTGGATCACAATAATTTTCGCCTTGAGCATCTCCTGAGGCATCCGCCAACCATCCAGAAAGCCATTAAAAAGGGTAAGCATCCTGGAGCTTAATATCGACACAAATTTCTTGTAATATGTGCCCGGAAGACCATCAGGTCCCGGGGCCTTAGAAGCTTTAGTAGAGGATAAAGCACGGTGAAGTTCCTCTTCCGTGATGGCACTGTTTAAAAATGCTACATGATCCATGGATAGACGTGGAAGCGTAATAGAATCCAAAAAAGCAGAGATATGGTCACTGCCCAGTTTGTTAGTAGGGGCCTTATTTCCATCATATAATACCTTGTAATACATAGCAAATTGTTCCGCAATCTCTGCCGGATTAATCCAGGTCTTCTGAGAGCCATCGATAATCTTAGAGATGTTTTGAATTTTCCTCTTGGCTCTAAGGCATCTCGCCAACAACGCACTTGGCTTATTCGCCTTCTCGAAAAAAGTTTGCTTCGTAATACTAAGAGAATAAAGTACTTCCTTACTATGCAGCAAATTTAATTCACCCCTTGTCTGGATAATATCGCAAAGTGTGGACTCACACAAAGTACTTTTATGCTTAGCTTCGAGGAGGAACAATTTATCGGTAAGCAACTGCAGCTCAGATTGGCGGGCACGTTTACGTCTCGCTGCTATTTTGAGGAACAGGCCTCGCACAAAGGCTTTATGGGCTGACCAGATCAGAATAGGATCCATATCAGGAGTTTCGTTGAACTGGAAATATTCTCGAAGATCTCTCTGAACCTCCTCCATAACTGTCGGATCAGATAGCAAAAACTCATCCAGTCTCCACGAACGATGAGTAGCTGACTCTTCAGAAAGAACAAACGAACACTCCACAGCACCATGGTCGGACCAAGTAATAGGGTGAATTGTAGAACTCATGCCAGAAGTAATCATATTCTGGCTTAAAAAAAGAAAATCAATACGTGAATACGAATTATGAGGATTAGAGTAAAAAGAAAAATCTAACATCTTAGGGTGGAGTAGCCTCCAGATGTCTACGAGAGCTGATGTCTGAACAAAGTCCCTAAGATGTTTCGTATTGGGTGAGGCTAACTGTGTTGTTTGGGGGCCTCGTCTATCCAGGTATGGGTCCCATATTGAGTTAAAGTCTCCACCCACGATTATACGATGAGAGCGGTAAGGCAGCAAGCTGTCAGAGAGACGGTTATAAAATGAGGCATCCCTAACGGATGGAGCATAAACATTCAAAATCACCGTAGGGTAGTTGCATAAAAAACCCTTTCAGTAAAAGAAAGCGGCCCCACTTATCCGATATAGTGTCAGTCAGTTGAAATCCTAAAGATGTCCTCAAGAAGATACTGACGCCATTTTTTTTTTGTCTCGGGTGAGTTGTGTGATAATGCGTCCCGAAGGACCTATGCCAGTGTGGGGGAATATTGGTTTTACTGAGATGTGTTTCCTGTAACATAATGATATCGCCATGATGATGCTGGTAATATCTAAAAGCCAGACGTCTCTTATGAGGCGTGTTTAGTCCCCGAACATTATGTGAAATGATCCTAAACTGTCTCGGCATCATCTAAGGTAGATAAATGCTGAATATTAATAAGTCGTACAGATAAATAGCACGGCCACATACAAGGTTGTCTACCACTCCAGAAAAAAAAAAAAAAAGAAAAGAATAGACCCATTGAGAAACCGAAAAAGAAACAAATAGAGTAAAAAAATGCTTTTATTTTAACTCTTTCTATGTCGGGAGTTTTGAGAAGATAAAGTGCTAATTTTAGCACTTGCTCAAAATAATACACTTTATTTTTTGTTATCTTATCTTTTTTTGGACTTTTTTGTTGTTTTACATTTTGCTGGTTCTGGATGGACTGTTTTGACTGAAAGAGTTGGAGTAAATGTGGTTTTGGTAGTGGAATGCCTGTGTAAACAATGTCTTGTTATGTAGAGAAGTTTTATTCCTGCAGATGTGGGATGACATTGGGGGATGCTACATAGCTTGGTCCCATTTTCTGTATTGGTCCATTCGGGAACTGATTTCCAATTCAGAACATTTTCTTTAAACGTCTACCCCAGCCCTATTTTTCTTGCTAAATTAAATTTACTGCCTGCAAATCGAGGTAGGCATTCTTTCTTTATCGGCGTAAGAAAATACAAATCATCCTCCAGCTGCCTCTCCTGAAAAAGGAAGTGTACCACAATATGTTTCTTACAGATACTCAGTGGAACTCCTAGAACTGGACTTCTAGAACTGAACCAATGCGAGCTGAAATAGCCAATAACTTATATGGTAAACTGAATACTGATATTTTGCTTGAATAAATGTTTTTGGATGCTGCTACTACGTATGTGCAAAAAGTATGCTTACTGCTTACACGTCCTGATTTCAGTAAAGGCAGCTGTGAGAGGAGATAAATAAGATATTGAAATGAAGATTTTCTGGCTCCAGTAACCAAAGAATGTATGCACCAATTTGCATGTAATAAAATTCATTGCGCAAAATGGATTCTAACATGCATTAAAAATAAAAATAACGTTTTGAAGAATAAAATGTTCCTTTAAGGTTGAGTTGATTTCTAAATGCTAAAAAAGGTGGTTGAGGATACATCCTTCACTAAGTATGGCACAGTGTCCTAGGACAGATACCTGTAAACATTTTTTTCGACATATTATATCTGGGTATACCATCTTTATTACAGTGTAAGCGTGATACAATGCAATAGAGAAGGCATCGTTAAGCTATGTGGATAGGGACCTCACTTTTTCTATACCATTTCTGTAGCTCTCCTCTAAACGAACATTTAATGCTAATAATTTACCAAGAAGCATATCTTTTGGTATGCAGAATGAGGCTTTTGACACTGTCCGACATTGTAAGATATATCGTAACAGACGAACCACCCCTTTAACAAAAAAAATGATAATGCTTAAAACATAATTTTGTTTTCGTTCCGTCATTACGAGCAGAGCTATATTTTTCAGTCTGTATAGACCATCAATCATATAATGTAAGTTGGCAAGTTTAATAGGGCACATTTAGAGCACCTTTAAGCTCTGTAGATAGGGATCTATTTCACTTTACAGAAATGTCCAGGTTAACCCATAAAACGGCTGATCTAGGAAGAAAACCAATCGCTGTATATAGGATCAGGAAGGAATTTTTTTCTCCCTGTATGTACCCTTTTTTTACATACTGTATCTGTATAGACCATCTTAGAATGTAGGCTTGGCAGAGCGTAATAGGACAGGTACCCATAAACTCTGCAGTCAGGGAGCTTGTTTCTCTATGTTTTATCTGTATATTCCAAACATATTAGAATGTAAGCTTCCAAACATAATAAGAGAGGTACCTGTAAATAGTGATAAAGTAAATGACACCATATTGTTATTTTGCTAGCCAAAGTTAACCGTTTCACGATAACCACAAATCCTTTATCAAACAAAGCAATAAAACTCTCTAGAATATTCTTAAAGATGTAAATTGAGGGTCATGCATCTTTCAGTTCAGTGGGGGAGGGGTGTCAAACATCAGGGTTTTTTCCTGTTACTTGAGTGTTGTATTTTGAAATAAGGTGGCATTGGGCACTTTATGAATGAAACATAAATATTGTTGCTAGTTCTGCTTTCTGCTTCTTTTGAGGTGTTCCCGCAACCCTGAAAGTGGCGTTTTGACACATTCTTGTGCAAAAGCTTATCAATCAACCAATGAACCTTTCCTGCTGATGGGACCATTCCATTGGTTGCTATGGTGATAAGAACACTATTCACATAATTTAACTGCATAATTAATTGCAGTCAGTTTGTCTAACATTTTTCTGCATCATTCTGTGCCCATAGCATTTTCTGATCTCAGCTTACAATGCCCATTTAAACTGAGATCTTAACAGGGTCCTAAACTTATTGTTATATGGTGAACCAGGTATGAGAGTTCCCTTGAATAGACACCATTTGGTTAAGCATGAAGGAGCTGCCAAATATATTTAGTATGCTAACGAAGGAGATGGGATGATATACAATTTAAGATGAAAAATGAAGTATGATGGTGGTATTTTGTTCATAGTTAATGACTGGCCCACTTTTCAATAGAAAATTAGATCAATCTAGCCAGGAGAAAATAAGAAAATGTCTTTGCAGTAATCTGTGATTAAACCCTACAATTTCTAGTATATGTGTGTGTCCCTTTAAATGTATACCTGGCATACTGTGACACAATGACAATGACATCACAAGAGAAAGTTGTCTCCCAGAGCAGGCAGCACAAACAAATCAGTCTACTATGCATTCCATACAGAAGATGGTGCTCACAAAAATTGTGCTGAGGAATATCTTCTGGACTCCCAACAGAGAAACCTGAACCTCTGAAGAACCAACCCACACAGGAAATTATCACAGCAAGGATTTAATTCTTAAAATTGTTCATTGTAAAGATAGACCCTATTAAGTACAAAAATCTGTATGAGTATGGCCAGTGCCTGTTCAACAGTGCTAAAAGATATATTTTGAGTTTAAATTTGTGGTTGGATGTTATAGTTTTGTGATTGAGGTTAGGGTTAGAGGTTGCTGAGATCAGAATTGCTTTTGGTTAGTAAGGATTAATTGGGTCTAATGTCCAGTTTATAGATGCGAGTCAATGAAATGTGATAAAATATGAGGTTATGGGGATGCAATGAAGGAAGATAGTATACATTATTATCTTTATCTACTATTTATCTTAGAATATAAGCTTTGCAGGGCCAAGGCTAATGCTCTGTTTGCAAGGACATCATTTCTCTATACTGTATCTGGAGAAATGATACCATCCATCTCTGAATTTAAGCTTTGTACAATCAGCCTAATCAAGGAAGAGCGCTGATCATAATACTGTATCTGGGGTCAGGAAAGATTTTTTAGCCCAAAGAAAGATAATTGGCTGGAGTTTCACAAAGCATGGCAAAGTGTAATAGAGCAGACACCGAAAAGCTCCAAGGACAGGGACCTGAATTCTCCGTACTGTGTCTGTATATACCATCCATTCTAGAAGGTAAGCTTGGCACAGACTAATAAGACACTTTTAGGGTACCTATAACCTCTGCAGACAGGAATCTGTTTCCATATAAACCCATAAGGCGACTGATCCGAGGAGAAAATCGACCACCATATCTGGGGTCAGGAAACCTCCCCTCCCCCCACGAAGCATAATTGGCTGGAGTTTCAGCAAGTGCGGCACAGTGTAATATGACAGATACCTGTAACCTCTACCGGCAAGTACCTTTTTTCTCTGAACTATATCCTTATACACCATCCAGCTTATAATGTAAGCTTAGGACAGGGACCTTTAGGGTATGTTTAAGCTCGGCGTACAGGGATCTGTTTCCATTTATAGCAATATATAGGTAGATTCATCAGGCGACTGATGGAAGAAGAAAACTGAAGGATATTGGCTGGATTTTCACTAAGTATGGTATAGTGTAATAGGACAGATATCTGTAAGCTCTAGCGGTAGGTACCTTTTTTCTTCATATTATCTCTGTGGATTAGCCCTGTGGATAGGAAACTCACTTTTTCATTCTGTTTCTGTATATATATATATATATACTATATATATATATACTATCTGTCATAGAATGTAAGCTTACGAACACAGAAAAGAATCACAGCACTAGAAACAGCTTCCAATCTAATCCTTAGCTTACTTTATTCAGAGACAGGAAAACAAAAAAGGCAACGTTTCGGCCAAACAGGGCCTTTTTCAAGCTTAATGCTATGTCCGTATTTAATGCTATATCCATGTTTAATGCTATATATATGAGTTATGTTATGTTCATGTTTTATGCTATGTGCATTTTTAATGCTATATCTATGTTTAATGCTATGTCCATGTTTAATGCTATACCCATGTCTAATGCTATGCCTATGTTTAATGATATCTCCATGTTTAATGTTATCGCTATGTGTTTGATATGTCCATGCTGTCTCTACGAGTAGTGCTATGCCCATGTTAAATGCTATATCCATGTTTAATGTCATGTCTATATTTAATGTTATCTCTATGTGTTTGATATGTCCATGTTTAATGCTATATCTATGAGTAATTCTATGTTCATGTTTTATGCTATGTACATTTTTAATATTATATCTCTGTTTAATGCTATATCCATGTTTAATGCTATGTCCATGTTTAATGTTATCTCTATGTGTTTGATATGTCCATGTTTAATGCTATGTCCATGTTTAATGCTATATATATATGAGTCATGCTATGGTCATGTTTTATGCTATGTGCATTTTTAATGCTATATCTATGTTTAATGCGATGTCAATGTTTAATGCTATATCCACGTTTAATGCTATGTCCAAGTTTAATGCTATGCCCATGTCTAATGCTATGTCCATGTTTAATGTTATCGCTATGTGTTTGATATGTCCATGTTTAATGCTATGTCCATCTGTAATGTTTAGTTCATGTTTTATGCTATGTCCATTTTTAATGCTATATCCATGTGTAATGCTATGCCCATGTTTAATTCTATGACCATGATTAATGCTATGTCCATGTTTAATGTTATCTCTATGTGTGATCTTATGCCCATGTTTAATGCTATGTCCATGTTTAATGCTATATCCATGTGTACTGCTATGTCCATGTTTAATGCTATATCCATGTTTAATGTTGTCTCTACGAGTAGTGCTATGTCCAATGTTAAAATGCTATATCCATGTTTTAATTATATGTCATGTTTAAATGCAATGTTTCAGTTTTATGCTATGTGCATTTTTAAAGCTATATCTATGTTTAATGCTATGTCTATGTTTAATGTTATCTCTATGTGTTTGATATGTCCATGTTTAATGCTATATATATGAGTTATGCTATGTTCATGTTTTATGCTATGTGCATTTTTAATGCTATATCTATGTTTAATGCTATGTCCATTTTAAAAGCTAAATTCATGTTTAATGCTATGCCCATGTTTAATGCTATGTCCATGTTTAATGCTATGTATATGAGTTATGCTATGTTGATGTTTAATGCTATGTCCATGTTTAATGCTATACCCATGTCTAATGCTATGTCTATGTTTAATGTTATCGCTATGTGTTTGATATGTCCATGTTTAATGCTATGTCCATCTGTAATGTTTTGTTCATATTTTATTCTATGTCCATTTTTAATGCTATATCCATGTGTAATGCTATGTCCATCTTTAATTCTATGATCATGATTAATGTTATGTCCATGTTTAATGTTATCTCTATGTGTAATGCTATATCCATGTTTAATGCTGTCTCTACGAGTAGTGCTATGTCCATGTTAAATGCTATATCCATGTTTAATGATATGTCCATGTGTAATGCAATGTTCATGTTGTATACTGTGTGCATTTTTAATGCCATATCTATGTTTAATGCTATGTCAATGTTTCATGATATGTCTATGTTTAATGTTATCTCTATGTGTTTGATATGTCCATGTTTAATGCTATATATATGAGTTATGCTATGTTAATGTTTTCTGCTATGTACATTTTAATGCTATATCTATGTTTAATGCTATGTCCATTTTTAATGCTAAATCAATGTTTAATGTATGTCCATGTGTAATGCTATGTCCATGTTTAATGCTATGTCCATGTTTTATGATATGTCCATATTTAATGCTATCTCCATGTTTAATGCTGTCTCTACGAGTAGTGCTATGCCCATGTTAAATGCTATATCCATGTTTAATGATATGTCCATGTGTAAGGCAATGTTCATGTTTTATGCTGTGTGCATTCTTAATGTCATATCTATGTTTAATGCTATGTCAATGTTTCATGCTATATCCATGTTTAATGTCATGTCTATATTTAATGTTATCTCTATGTGTTTGATATGTCCATGTTTAATGCTATATATATGAGTTATGCTATGTTCATGTTTTATGCTATGTGCATTTTTAATGCTATGCCCATGTGTAATGCTATGCCCATGTGTAATGCTATGTCCATGTTTAATGCTATGACCATGCTTAATGCTATATCTATGAGTAATGCTATGTTCACGTTTTATGCTATGTGCATTTTTAATGTTATATCTCTGTTTAATGCTATATCCATGTTTAATGTTATCTCTATGTGTTTGATATGTCCATGTTTAATGCTATGTCCATGTTTAATGCTATATATCTATATGAGTCATGCTATGTTCATGTTTTATGCTAAGTGCATTTTTAATGCTATACCTATGTTTAATGTTATGTCAATGTTTAATGCTATATCCATGCTTAATGC
>VKOC01021911.1:0-21691 GCA_009364415.1 Spea multiplicata
CTGATGTTCCATTGGAGCACAGCATTGACTGATATTTAGCCCCCACAAGCTTGTGGGACAGAATGTTAACCCCTGCAATGCCGCAAATGTGTCATACACAATTGTGGCATTAAATTGGTTGACGCTGCACTGTCACTCTCATGGAGCGATCAGGCAGCAGGGGAGGGTTGGGGCTGGTCTCCACACTTGTGTGGGGACCCAATCAACACACAACCCTCTTCCCTGAAGCTGTCTGTGGCAGCTGAAAACTCAGTTGCTGGTTTGCCGGCAATCGCATTTTCAGCCTACAGAATCACTCCGTGGGAGTGATCAAAGGCTTGGGGCGGCTGTGCTGGTCTGCCCAGACACCTGGGCAGACAACAGCAGCGCCCCAGCGATCACCATGATTGTGGCGATGTGGGGGCATTTGTTGGGGATATAACAGGCTGACAAACACCTAGGCTCCAGGACAAAATTCTCAGTCGCTATGGCGACCTGGCACCTGGGATTTGTCGAGCCCTGCATTAGTATTCTGCCAAACATACTGTATTTTAACTTTGTTTTATCTATTATGCAGTTAGCCAACATATATTACATACAAACAGAAAACCAATAGCCATTTTAATGCACCTTTCTTATAGATATGCCCCTCTGCCTCCAGATATGCCACTCTGCTCCCAATATATGCCACTCTGCCCCCCTAGATATGCTGCCACTATGCCCCCCAGATATGCTGCCACTCTGACTCCCCACAGATATGCTGCTACTCTGACTGCATGAGCAAGTATGTGTGCTTAATGGAATGAATGAGTATTAAAATGTTTGTGAATGAGTGTGTGAGTAATAGCATGGATGTGTAAGGGTGGTGGTGGTGGTAGCATAGCATAGGGAGGCTGTAATCACAATCCTATCATCTCCAGGTTCCAGCATGATAGGAGTGTGATTGCTGTTAGCAGTTATATATACATACCTCCAGAAATGCCTTTTAAACCCCTATATGCCACTCTGCCCCATGATATACCTTTTGACCCTCTATATGCCAGATTGGCATATAGAGGTATAAGGCATATCATGGGGCAGAGGGGCATATAGGGGGTTAAAAGGCATATCATGGGGCACAGTGGCATATAGGAGGGTATAAGACATTTCTGGAGGTAGAGTGGCATATAGAGGGTTATAAGGCATTTCTGGGTGCAGAGTAGCAAGCCTGGGGGCAGATATGCATAACTGAAGGGCAGATTGGCAAATAAAAGGAAATAAAAAAATATATATTTTTCTCAATCATAGCATTTATGAAATACGAAAAAATAGTTTACATGAATTAATATTAACTAGAAACATTTTTTTTCCTATAGGGTAGTCTTATATCCAGGCCTTTTCTTTTTTTCCTAAATGAATATTTAGATTTTGGGGGGTCGTCTTATAATCGGGCAAATACGGTACATGACATTCATAGACAGAAGACTAACAGAAGAATAAGAGGGTTTTGTAGGGGACACTTGACAGCAGGAAGGAGGCAAGGCAGTAGCAGGTAAAACAAGTTAATCTGTCACTTGGTTTAAAAGGACTCCTACAGACAACTGGAGAGACAAAAGAGGAGACATGTTAGAAGGGTGATTGGTAAGGAAAATAAACGTGGTATCACCATTAGTGTGTTGCGTACATTGCTGGTACTATATAAATAAAATATAATAATAAATAACGTTCTTAATGGGTTGGAACTATCTTTTAATACTACCGCTGCAATTTTAAAATGTTATTTTCTTATGTTCCTAGGAAAAGTAGTAAGTTAATTGAAGGGGGTAAAACTCCTTTTAAACAGCACAAAGGCAGGAGAGAGTTATAAATGTATTGATAAGCAATTATGTGCAGGCAATTCATGTAATATCACAGTCCCAAGAAAAACAACATGACCTACATATACACAATCACTCATTATGTTTCCAGGTAAATCAATTTAAGTCTCTTTTGGTGTTTTCTCACCTGCAAAATTCTAGATGTAGTTGAAAAGCTATAATGGGGGCTATGTACTAAACTTAATCATGCAGGGGTCATACATATTACTAAAAGCAGGTATTCATTATTTTTCTACTTAAAGCAATTTATACCTCCCTGGGCATTCTCTCACCTCCAAAGATTTAATTGTAGCTGCAAAGATATAGCAGAGATTATCACCAAGATTCTTCATGTATGAGTAATATGACACAGAACAGTGTTCCTGGTACTTCATCTACTGGAACACATCTCAAATAATGTTCATATAGCAGGTGTTCCTTCTGAGGATCATAGAAGTTGTAATTGTTCTTTTACATACCTTAATGTATTAACTTTAGGAGCATATTCTGCTAAAATCATTAGTATTTTTGTAAACATTTTTAAAACAAGCTCCCTGGCCCATCATTTCTAGCTAGCCAGTTTTAGTTCCAAAGTAGGGTGACCACATGAGCCATGTTTTCCAGGACACATATCATTTATACATATTGCTGACCAGCACAGATAAAATGCTGCTCTGCCGTATGGGGGATGTACAACCAACTGATTGGTTCCATTCAGTAAGTATAAGACCCTTTTGGCAACTGGCCCAGTAGACATTTGGCAGTGTCCCAATCATCATAGTAATCAGTAAGCTAAACTTTAAAGTGAAGACCTGCTTCCAATCCGCTCCTTGGAAATCCAACAGTCCATGATGGAACTGTGGTTGTTACAGTGCTCCAGTGAAAGCAGATGTAATCAACAATGCCCTTCTTAAAGTGAAACTCTGCCTGTTTTTACTTCTCAGTCATGTACTGTAATCATACCTGGGAACTTTCCAGATGTGGCCCAGAGATTGGCAGGTGAAGCACTGCTTCTCTGGTTCTCTGGGTAAAGACCCAAATCCTCCGGGTCGCGGGAGAGGGGTCTTGACATGGCCGCTCCCCGCCCATTTTCCCTTGAATTATGGGTGTTTCCAGCAGACGTCAGCGGGACCGCCCACCGACATCAGAGGGCAGTTCTGTCTCCGCGTCCCGCAAGGGAAGGCGCCTGGTAGCCAGAGGCCAAAAGGTCCCAGGTATGACTGTACTGAAATTGTCAGGTGATTTTTATCACAAAATATTGCTGGCGTGATGCTGTTATGTGTCCATTCTCACAAAGCGAGGTTATGTAAACAGGCGAATGGCTGTCCTGCAACTATATCCTTAGCATCCTTAACCCCTTTTGTGACAATTGCATTGTACTGTACCCACACAAGTTATATTTTTTTTTCAGAAGAAGGGCTTTCATTATCATCAAATTTACTAAAGAAAAAGTATAAAATATACTTGACTTCTACAAAAGGTAAAGAAAAGACCTGCTAAATAGATTCTAATATTTGTCCTGAGTTTTGCTTTTTTACACATTATAGGGCAACTAGCCTGATATCGAGGCATGCCAGCAACACCAATTATGCTTAGGAAGCAATTGCTGATCGCTTCATAAGCTCTGTTTTAACCGGCCGGCCTTTTATCAGGGGGGCTTTCCTCCCATGATCCATGAGGCTTCCGTGGATGCTGCAAAGCCGCAAGTATTTAACAGCAGCTTTGTCACCAATCCATAGCATCGTCACCCCATGGCTTTGCCGTGAAGGGTTTAAACCAACTGTTACTACAGTCATGGCCAAAAGTTTTGAGAGTTACACAAATATTAATTTTCACAAAGTCTGCTACCTCAGTTTAGAAGATGGCAATTTGCATATACTCTATACTCTTTGCCACGAAAATGAACTTTTTCATGAAAATGAAATTCCAAAAAACAGGCTGGGAGCTTTAAAAAGAGGGTGGTGCTTGACATCATTGTTCTTCCTCTGTTAACCGTGGTTACCTGCAAGGGATTGGACTACTGAGGACTGGGGTAAAGTCATTTTCTCTGATGAATCCCCTTTCCGATTGTTTGGGGCATCCAGAAAAAAGCTTATCAGGAGAAGACAAGGTGCGCGCTATCATCAGTCCTGTATAATGTCAACAGTAAAGCATCCTGAGACCATTCATGTGTGGGGTTGGGCTCACTCACAATTTTGAGTAAGAACACAGCCATGAATAAAGAATGGTACCAACCCTTCAAAAGCAACTTCTCCCAACCATCCAAGAATAGTTTGGTGATGAACAATGCCCTTTTCAGCATGATAGAGCACCTTGCCATGAGGCAAAAGTGATAACTAAGTGGCTCGGGGAACAAAACATCGAAATTTTGGAACCATCGCCAGGAAACTCCCCAGATCTTAATTCCATTGAGAACTTGTGGTCAATCCTCAAGAGGCAGGTGGACAAACAAAAACCCACTAATTCTGGCAAACTCCAAGCATTGATTATGCAAGAATGGGCTGCCATCAGTCAGGATGTGGCCCAGAAGTTTACTGACAAATACTTGTGTCTTTCTCAAAACATTTGGCCACCGCTGTAAGTGCTGCATATTGTAGTGCAGCATTGCAATAATTGCTGCCTTATGTAATGCATCTTTTATATGTACCTTATTAAATGGATATCTGGGTGTAACTGGTTTCATATCATTAGGGTTTACAGTGGTGAACTGTTTGGAAATGGCTTAATCTTTTATGTCAATCACACACACACACACTATATATATATATATATATATATATATATATCTATATAATATATTATATATATATAAACACACACACACATATGAACATGTGTTACAAGCATAAAACATAATAGGATGTTTAAAAATGGCAGAGCAGTTGTAATTATAATTATCTATAATTAAATATAATTAGATACACAACTATGTACCCCCAGCTGCGCATAATAATGCTATTAATCCAGTGAGTGATTTATGTGACATACAGTGATTTTATGCAACAAATTAGCTCTGTAATTCAATATAATTAATTACAGCGTTAAAGATATGTGTAGCGTTGCTACTACTATATAAACTAGTGTACTGTAGAAGACAGACATAATGGAGACTGTTCAGTAGGATATCCCAAGCTTTAGGATATTAGATATGATTATATCAATATACAATCTTGCAGCAAATCAGCTCTGTTGGTCACATACGTTTCACAGGACTACACATTACACTTCTGGTGTGGTGGTTAAGAAATGTGTCAAAGCAGCAAGTAGCACAAAGTAGAGTCACCACATTGGCCATTTACAATGTCATCCTAACACTCCATTTTTCCATTTTAGAGCTCTCTAGACTATAGGGATCTCTCTTGAATCTAAAAGGAAACTCTGATGTATGTGGAAAGCATTGTCTTTAGAGCAAATTTAGTCAACTGACCTAAAAAGCAAAATACTTTTACTAACAGGACTGCAATGTGTAAAGGTTGCCATGTTATGCTAGATATCCTGGTGGCTGTATGTGGTATTGCAAAACAAAAAACATCAAAGCGCTTTGGGTATTGGCCTCAAATTTCTAAATATGCCCATATTAAGTATTACTTAATTTTATAATAATACATATTTTTATTATTAATGTTTTCATTTATTAAGTTATTTTTGTTTTGAAGCAGGCTAAACTTTGTTTCCCCTCTTCTCAGACCTTCCTGCAAAGTATCACACATAGTGTGAAAAAGAAAGCAGGGTTTAATCAAGTATATTAACTTTAAAGGAACATTTTTCTGTCCTTAACTCCCCCACTAAAGGCGGATTAATATTAAAGTAGTCTATGAGTTGTTTAATATACATTCTTCATAATGAAAAAGAAAACGCAAAGAACGCACTTACCTGACCTAGAAGTGACAGCAAGAGTTGCCCTCGTCTTTCTCCGATTCTGACGAATATAGCCACTGATAAAAGAACACCACAAGCTAAGTCCCAAAATTAGTTCCAAATAGACTCAAAAATGCCAGTGAGTTGGCATCCCCAGACTGTCTCCTCTCCAATCCGTCATAGCTTTAGAAAACACAACATTCAACTCAGGAAAAGCTCCAGAGCCTTGCAGTGCTGATCACAATGTGTGTTCAGTAGGCAAGAGAGAGCAATCAGAGATCCCAGCAGGGTTTAGATGCTGGCTTCTGCTGTCAGGGGAGATGCAGGCTATCAATAAACAGCCTTATCTCCAATGCATCGGCAGAGAAATGTCTCAATCGCTGTGAAGTACTGGTTTGTCCTAAGGGGCATCTTGCCTCACCTTTTACAGATGTACTAGTCTTGGGTAGCAAATTAATTAAGTATACATAAAACAGTGCTTTGACAATAATGAAAACTTTATTATTTAAATCAACTCAGATGTTTACAGTTCCAAATAACCACACTTAAATTACTGTATGTAGTATCCAGCATAGCTCCTCAGACACTTTTCAAAAATAAAGTGAATATGAAATGAATAAAAAGTCAAAACCTCTAACAGAATGAAGCTCTGTCTCTACATAGCCCTTCCAAATCTGGGCCCTGTTTTTCATGACAGTTGACTGACCCTAAAAATCTCTGCTTTCCGCTGCCTGCAGTCTTTTTTCCATCATTTCTGTTCTTTCCTCCCTCTGGCAATTTCTTTTTCCCTGTCTCTTTTTTGCTTTTGCTAATACGCTTAACACATGTACCCACTTTGAACCTTAACCACATATTTTGAAAATACTGCAAAAAATGCTAATCATAGATTGTTTAAGCCTTTATGACCCCCTAGATAAATGTGAAAATGTGTGAGAACTTGAGAAGGAGACTCATTTACAGCAATTTGTTTCTGTTACTTTCATATGGGATCTCCCTCATTTTCAGAGATTCATACAAGTTTGTACGAATCTGAATGCACAAGTCTAATATATATATATATATATACCTACACACACATACAAATACAATTGGGTCCTGCAACATGTAGCAATCATAATCCTTCACTGACACTATAAAACCAGAAGTAATGCCATTTCTGGTCACCGGGGCCAGTAAGGACGCTGGAGCAATTGTGCTCCACCGTTATTCTGGCTCTACTAGCTTATTGTACACGCTGTACAAAGCCAGCCTTCTGTATGCTGTGTACTCCAGGAATGCAGGCCAGTACTGTGCATGTGTGCATTTACTCAATTACTAATGAGAAATTAAACCAACACTAAACATCAGCAGTGGCAGTTATTGTGGTAGGACTAGTAGCTCTAATTCTCTCACCAGCAAAACCAAGAAAAACTATGCCCTGTGACATTTTAAGGAGACCGTTAACATATTGGTTCCAGTTTAACGTTTTCTCTTGGGTAATTAATCACCCCCTGCCTCACACCATGGTACCTGCTGACACACATACATATATTCTCGCACACACCCCATTCATCTAAAATGTTTGCCCTTATGGAAAAAAATCACAAAGTGCTCAACACAACCAAAAAAGACTAATGAGTCAAACAACATCTGGAGACATTAGAAATTCATGCGTATTAATCATAGTGCCAAGGCAGTAAAAATTGACTAAAGTTTGGCATTCATTTACTCAAAAGTCAATTATGTACAGCTTTATTTAATGTATATAAAGTCATGTTGTCTTTAAAAATCTACAGATGTATAAGATTCAGAAAGCACTCACAATGAGTAGGAGGAATTTCCTGTCACCAATTGGCTGCTTCAAGCCAAGATATTTAGCCATTTACTGATCTCCCCAGTCAGCCCATTAACACTATTGAGAGTACAGTACACATACTTATATGACATCATATCTCAATGCTCAACTGTAGGGAAGAGAGTGCAGAGGGGCGGCTGGTGGCATTGCCCTGGGTTAGGCCCTATCAATGTGAATCACGGAGATCGGTGGGTTAAACGACAGACCAGTGATTCAAATCACTGGTCTGTCAATCACGCCCCCCCCCCCGAGCCAGATGCAAATCTGGTGAGGGGCATTCCAGGATGCCTCTTCATTGAGGCAAGCCTGAAATGCACCAGAGGGGGCTTCACAAACGACAGACCAGTGATTCAAAACGTAAAAAAATATGGTAAATATATATATATTACTCAAAATACAAAAAAGTGAAGCGCAATATTCTAATTAAATATAAGTGTTACACCTTCTGGTGAGGTGGTGCTGCAAAGACACAGGAACAAACCATATGTGCAACACAAAATAATATGCTTCTAGCGAGCGTTCCCACATACAGTATCCAAAAGGCTCATATTTGTATATGAGTTTTTCATGAGCAAGTTTTGTAAATAGCGATATCTCTTCACCAAAATGTCTGCATGGAAAGAGTTAAAATATTGGCTTTACAAATGCTCAAAGGGTGCCTAATTAAAAATTCTGATTTGATGGGGTA
This sequence comes from Spea multiplicata, assembly GCA_009364415.1. Taxonomy (NCBI): domain Eukaryota; kingdom Metazoa; phylum Chordata; class Amphibia; order Anura; family Pelobatidae; genus Spea; species Spea multiplicata. The sequence continues at coordinate 8,195 of VKOC01021911.1, forward strand.
AATTGAATTATCCGGCTTCAAAGATGGGACGTGGGCACAGACTGACCAGTTATCTAAATAGAAAAAAAATACACACCTCACAATGGTGGCCCTTTACCTCCCAAATAACCCAACAAACCCATGCATGTGGGATATCACTGCGCTCAGGAGATGTTGTTGAATACATATTCGGGTGTTGTTTGGCAGTGACATATACCATCAGGTTTGACAAAGGCTGGTGGTAGAATTAGTGCATGGAGAAGGTTGAAATACCAGCATTTGAAATACCTTGGAGTGTCTAGTTTTCAAAAATATATGGTATGGTGGGGTAAATTGCATTGGCCGGCTTCAAAGATACCTGAAATAGCACGTGGGGCAGAATGACCAAATTTCGGGGAAAAATGGTTTTGAAATAGCAAAACGCTACTGGTACTTATTGCCCCATAACGTGCAGAAAAAAGCAAAAAACAACTTTTAAAAAATTGGGTATTTCTAAACTCAGGACAAATAGTAGAATCTGTTTAGCAGTTTTTTTCATTAGTTTTTGCAGATGAGTAAAATATATTTTTTTTAAAGTGAAAAAAAAATCTTTTTTCAACAAAAAAAATCACATTTTATCATTTGTTTTATAGTAAATTAGATGATATGATGACAATAATGGTATCTAAAGAAAACCCTATTTGTCCTGAAAAAAAAAACAATATATAATATGTGTGGGTGCAAAACAGCAACACTGAAAAATGTTAAAAGAGCCTTTGTCCCAAAATGTACTATGAGAAAGAAACAGTCTTGTCATTAAGGGGTTAAGAGACATGCACATTGAGCATACGTGTTTACAAGGTAAGCTAAGCACTGAATGTGTTCTTTAGTTTAGTGTATGCCCCTATCTATCCCAAAAAGCCCACGGGTCTGTGTTACATCATTAAAAACATACAACTGAATCGTATCATGCCCTCTCCAAGAAAACATTGGACAGCACTGCCTTATAGTAAACATTCCGTAATTTGGAAGAGAGCAGAAGAAAATATAATACATCAAATAATTATGTTGTCAGATGGAAGGCATACCCTGTGGACAATGTAAAAGCAGAAAATGTCAGAACGGTAAAGAAAGAGTATAACATCTTATAATGGTATATATTCTTATGTTCTACAGTTAAATTGTTTCATGCAGTAGAGAAATAGATTCCCTCCAAGCAACATTTTAATTAATTACATGTATTCAATATGATTTTTATAAGCATCAGGGGCGTAACTAGAAACCACGCCCCTGACGCAACTTCGCCAAGAAATATATCCCACAATTGAACCTTGGCCCTAAACAGCTTGTGAGTGCCACCTTTGCCCCAAACAGTTTCTAAGTGCCTTTGCCCCAATCAGCTTATCAATGCCATCCTAACTACCAAACAACCTGCCTGTGCCACCTTTGCACCCTGCTTGTCAGTGCCCCCAAACAGCTTATCTGTGCAATCTTTGCCCCAAAATACACTCTGGCACACATATGTAAACACAATTACACAAATTACACATGCTAACACACACACTTACTTATACTCACTAACACACACGTACACACTCCCTCTCACACCACTCATGCTAACACACACTTCATCTCAAATACACTTCAACATAGACATCCATGCTCACACACTTATACATTGACATTCATGCTCACATAAACTTATACATAGACACCTATGCCTACATACACTTATACATATAAAGGTAAGTTGATTCAAAGTAAATTCAGTTCAATGTGCAATGCATTTAGCATTATGATACCTACATATAATTATAATTCCCTATCATTGTTGAAATAAACCTGTATTACCAATATGAACCTGAGAGTCCCAGGGGTCTACTGAGTCCCCACTGCGTACGTGCTCAGAAAGTGCTCCATTTTGTTTATTTATTTTTTAATAGCATTTTCTTGCCAACCATTGGCTACTTTACACAGCCAAAGTGGCACCAAACGTGGACAACAGATGGTGCCTTCTGGGGGGCAGAATGAATATTAAAGTAGTTTTTTATTGTTTGGGGCTGTACATTAGACTGTCGCTTTAATACATAAAAAGTGCTATCCACTGTAATGTGCACCTTGGTTTGTGATTAGATCACATTGTAATTACATTAATAAAGATAAGTACACTATGTAGTGAATCAATTATACATATATTTTTTATGATAGTTCATCTCGTTGAAACATAAGTACGTAAGTATATAAGGATATTTATATCCTTAGTGTATATTTATGTGCAGCATCAACTCATGCCAAATTACACCCTCCACATTGATCCACCTTCACAGTTAGCATTGTTTATTTCTAACATCTCTTATTTACAAAGGTTAATGTACTTTATAGATAATGGCCAGTTGAGGGATGAATAGATGAGGTTTCTTGATACTCTTCCAATAGATGAGATAAGAATAAGCTACACGATAAAAAATCCTAGGGACAGCTGTGGCTCCAAATATTCAAAATAGGAATCTTATCATCAGTTACGTCAATATGTCTTGTGGTTGGATGTCAGTCAGTTGAATTTGGTTGGATTATGCATAAACATTGGAACACAGTATTTTTTTGGAAACAAAACCCTGAATTGGGATGATTAATGCTTAATGGACTGAAGACAGTATTGCAGCTTTCACAGGTTTTAGTACATCTTTGATTGCATTTGTTTAATAAAATCAATAAAGCTGTTTAAATATGGTATATATAAATATGAAACACATCAGATATATATTGTTAGCCAATATATAAATCAATATATAATTAGATACATGTCCAAGGACTTATTATGCACAATAAGCCATTATATTGTACGCAGCACCCGTTATGAGTTAAAGGGAGGCTTAATGATAGCTTTTCCTCTTTTCCAAATCTTTTACTCTTAAAATGTGGAGCTTCAGATCCAGCAATCCAGATGCAACGCTAATAGCAATATCTTATCGTGTTTTTTACATGTTTTGTCAAGTGTCAAAAAATTACACTTGCATACATATGTCATAATAGCGTACTGATGTTGTTTGTGCCAATAATGAAATGATCACCCTGTATTTTAAACTCTTTCTATGTTATATTTCTTTGTGATAGATTGGTTACATTTATTGATATTGGGACAGCATTTTCTCAGAGGTATTACTTGATGCAGGTCTCTGCAGAAACTGGACACTGTAGAACTTGACCTTTGGCTTGCAAATATAATGACATTGTAGGTAACTACTTAACCTAGACATATATCCAAAACCATAGAAAATACATTTGCATTTACCATAGTAAGGCTAGTCATAGTGTTCTTCATTATGTTCAGTTTCATTTTTTATACCAATCTCTAGAGTAATGTTGCAGCCAAAACTGACAGAAAGGATCAATAATGGGACCAGAAAATGGGTTAAAACATGCATACTCTATGGTTTTAGCATAGGTTGCAAAGTAAACATGTTCACATGCACATTAGATTGTTAAAAAGTAATCTATCATTTTCCACAAGAAACAATCTTAAAAATCTCAGACAGAGATAAACGATAAATGCGATTAAATCAAGTGTCTGCTTCTTTGTTTGCTGCAAGCCATCTACATATTCATGTGTATCAACTACACGCTACTGATTTTAGTACAGTAAGAAATTTACGCCCCTCCAGCTGTTTACAAACTATAGTTCTCATAATCCTCTTTTAGAATATGACCATCAGTAAACAGAACAAAATAAAGGCAATCTTCTAATAAAATACTTTCTTTTGGACCTATTTACTTCTATTTATATTAAAATCTCAGCAACAAGAACATTTGCAATACATTAGTGGATCACAAACCCTGCATTACGTGCTATGTTCCTAAGTAAATTGAATTAATTTGACATGGTCTATTACTCAGAGAGCTATGCTGACTGCCAATAACAACATTTTTGTATAAAAAGGTTCCTGAATGTGGTCTCTTAAGAACTCTTGTAGGAACTTTTCCACCGTATGTGTGATAATTTACAATCTGTAATTTAACTGCTATAGGGCTGGATGAATACAGGCTGTGCTTTTATCATTATTAGGTTCAATGTAGAAATGCCGAGGTCAATCTTGGTCAGTTACATATAATTTAAATTCTTATTTTTAGAAAGATACGTAGAATATTTCTAGATTACTAAAATATTAAGTGAAGGATTTTTAATTAGATTCCTGCAGCTGTTTCTCATGGCTGGAGGTGGGTAACAGGCCCACATAGAAATGTGCAATTATTTATTTACTTTTACTGAAATAATATAATTGAGAGAAACTTAGTGGCATTTCCTAATATTTTTCCCCTGTAATTAAATATTAATCTATGTAAAAATATAACCTGTGTTATAATAGCACATATATATACTAGATGGACAAAAGTATTGGGACATCTGACCATTGCACCAACAGGGACTTTGATGACATTGCATTCTAAATACTGTAGGGAACAGCTCACGCATAGGGCGGTAATGACAGTATTCACACAGGTTTCAAACGTCAAGCGTGTTTATTTAGATGCTGTAGGCACAGAGCACCTTGTAAACAAAACAAACTCTAAGCCTGTCCGGCTCTAACTAAACATCTGGATACCTCTCTACAAACCTAACGTCTGGCACAAAGCAAAGTAACAGGTTTTGCATGGGTACAGCTTCATACCTGGTGGGCTGCAGCGCTGGCTGTAGCTGCTCCCTGCCTCAGTCCCTCCTTTTTTAAGGCTTCCTCCCCAGTAATGAGCATAGGAAACCTCACCTGAGGACTCCTGGGTGTAAGGAAGTGGACTAGGGGTGTGGACTGGAGCTCTCCTACTTATCCAAGTAATCCAGCCTATGTACCTTTAAACAAAAGAGCCCTAGCAGACTACGCCCTGCTAAAGCAGCATGTATCCTCCTGGATGTCTTCTACCGTGCCTGGCTGAGAAAACCAGGTGAGATATACACCCAATCCACCACTTTACCACAATACATAAACATTAATATGAAGTTGGTGCCCCCTTCACAGCTATAACAGCTTCCACTCTTTTAGGAAGGCTTTGTGGGATTTCTTGCCCAGTCAATCAGTAAAGCATTTGTGAGGTCGGGCCCTGATGTTGCATGAGAAGGCCTGGCTCCCAATCTCTGCTGTTGTTTTTTAAGGGGTTAAGGAGTTTGACAAGGGTTGAGGTCAAGGCTCTGTGCCAATTACGTCTCTATGGACCTTGCTGTGTGCACCACTATATGGACAAAAGCATTGGGACACGTGTCTTAATTATTGAAATCAGAGTTTGGGCTAGGCCCCTTACTTCACGTGAAGCAGAGTCTTAATGCTTCAGCATACAGAGACATTTTGAACAATGGTATGCTTCCAACTTTGTGGGAACAGTTTGAGAAAGACCCTTTTCTATTTTAGCATGACTTCCAGCAATCTTGTGGAAAGCCTTCCCAGGAGAGTGCCAAGCGAAGACCAACTTCATATTAATGTCTATGTATTTAGAATGCAATGTCATCAAAGCCATTGGTGTAATGACCAGGTGTCCCTATACTTTTGTCCATATAGTGCACATACATATGTCTTCACCTGAAAAAAAATTGATTGTTTCCCTAGATGTGCGTACTAGGTATGCAAGTGTGATGGAGAGTGTATGTATACCCTTGAGGCACTCCTGCCACCCAGGTGCCCCATTAATGGTGTCCAGAGAAGGTTTTACATTTCTTGAGAGTCTCTTTTGGGTCAAAATGCAAAGCAGTCACGCTGATTCAGCTCCTTATAGCCTTGAAAAATTAGAAAGGGCTCCCCAGACTTGAGGTACTTTGACGCAGTGGCAGGCTAAGCAATATGGCCATATAGTGTGATGAAATCCCCAATATTTATCTCATAAGACTACTGCTTTTTAAATAGTTTTGGGTATGAGCTGAACTCTTAATTGGTTCTATACCCTTATGACCACTCAGACCCTCAGGTAAAAAAAATATACCCTCTGGTAAAAATTTTTTTACCCTTTTTGCTAGATATTGTTAAACTCTACATGAGGATGATGGTGCTGTTTCTCTCAGATGAGTGTGCATTATATATCTTCAACACACCTGTGTTTCTATGAAACGCTTCTTTAAGGAACTAATCATTGATGTTAGTGTGACGATTGAACATTATTGCCCAACATAATTTCAGTATGCAGATAGAAGTTATTATTTAGCTAGAGCTATTTAGAGCTGACTGAGAATGGTCAGAGTCACAGCAATCAATGAAGGTTTGTTTTTTGTACAGCTTTTCACTCATTGGACAAATATGTATAAAAAGCTATTTAAAAAAATACTGCTAAGTGGGACAATCAGCAGAACATTGCATTAGATTGCATGGCAACTGGCCCATATTTAGCACAGTCAAATTAATTGATGAATGTTGTCTATGATGTGAAAAAAAAGTACATGGCAAATTTGCATCTGGGTGATTGGTAACAAAACAAGCTCGAGGTTAATGTCTAACATGGCCTGAATAGTCAATAGTGGAGAAGTATGAGTGTTACCTCAATCTCCTTCTACATTTTATTATTTTGGTCTATGTGGGTATGTGCATGGCTCCACCCGGTGACATTCCCTATGCCAGGGGTGTCCAACCTGCGGCCGTCCAGCTGTTGCAGGACTACATCTCCCATAATGCTCTTTCAGCTCAATGGCTGGCAGAGGAGTATAGGAGATTTAGTCCTGCAGCAGCTGGAGGGCTGCAGGTTGGACACCCTTGCCCTATGCAGTACTTGTGTCGGGCCAAAAACAAAAAGATGGAATTTTATAACAATTAATATTATATCTCACTAAATCTCACTGAATCAGACAAACAAATCCTGTATTAGCAGGTATACAATAATAATGTATGGAAACATAGCATTGCAGGTATAGATCAATTGGAATTTGCATAAAAACTCAGCAATAATGGTAAAACCCCCTAAATTACAGGCACAGATCACAGGTTGCACACCAAAAAGCCAGCCCTGGCATCCACACTTCCCACATAGAACTTGACAAGCACCCAGATAACACACATAGGACCTGCCATCTGTGTCCCCAAACAGTCCAGCATGAGTCAACTTTGTCACCAAACAGCCCGGCCTGTGCCATCTTTGTCACAGAAATCCATCTATGATACACTTTTACAGTCACTCACTAATTCACACTTTCATTCACATAATCGTTTATTCTCTCACTCACACAAATCATTTACACATATTCATTAATGCATTCTCACAAATTAATTATCTCCCTCATTACAAGAACAATTATATCCACAACAATTAATTCATACTCTCTCATTCAGACAATTCATCCACACATTAATTCATCCTCCCTCTTTCAGACAATTCATCCACACATTAATTCATACTCTTCCTCATTCAGACAATTCATCCACACATTAATTCATACTCCCTCATTCAGACAATTCATCCATACACTAATTCATGTATTCTCTCACTCAATCTCACTCTTTATTCATTTCAATATAATCTACCCTTCTCCCTTCCTAACTTCTCACAATCTACCCCCTCCCTTTGTACTTCACTTACAAGCAGTCCTGTGACGAGAGTCTCCCTGCTCTGTCACGGTGCGCGCTGCTTCACTGCTGAGTGCCAGAAATGACATCATATTCCGGCGCTCAGCATTACAAGCTGGCACCGAGACCGAGCTAGAGGGCTCGCTGAGGAGAAAGGGGTGCCAAACGGGTACTGAAAACTTGATAAGCGAAAACCACTCGACGCCCCTCTCTCTTATCTGCTTAAAAAAAAAGAAGTGCCGCCTCTTCAAAAGTGCCCCCTGGTGCAATTGCCCCACTCTGCTCCATGGTAGGGCTGGCCCTGACCTCCTCTCTTCTGAGAAGGCTTTTACCAAGATTTTATAGTGCTTAAGTGGGAATTTGTGCCTATTCAGCCAAAAGAGTATTTGTGAGGTTAGGCACTGATGTTGGATGAGAAGGTCTCCCCCAGTCTTTCACAACTTCCTTCACATCAGACTTGTGAAATCAAACCGAACACATATTTGTTTCTACTTATACTTAATTAAAGAGAAAAGAAAACCTGATTGATATGTTGCTTATACAGTATCTCACAAAAGTGAGTACACCCCTCACATTTTTGTAGCAATTTTATTATATCTTTTCATGTGACAACACTGAAGAAATTATACTCTGCTACAATGTAAAGTAGTGAGTGTACAGCCTGTATAGCAGTGTAAGTTTGCTGTCCCCTCAAAATAACTCAACAAACCGCCATTAATGCCTAACACCTTGGCAACAAAAGTGAGTACACCCCTAAGTGGAAATGTCCAAATTGGGCACAAAGTGCCAATATTTTGTGTGGCCACCATTATTTTCCAGCACTGCCTTAACCATCTTGGTCATGGAGTTTCACAGGTTGCCACTGAAGTCCTCTTCCTCTCCTCCATGATGACATCATGGAGCTGGTGGAAGTTAGAGACCTTGCGCTACCCCACCTTCTGTTTTAGGATGCCCCAAAGATGCTCAATAAGGTTAAGGTTTGTAGACATGCTTGGCCAGTCCATCACCTTTACCCTCAGCTTCTTTAGCAAGGCAGTGGTCGTCTTGGAGGTGTGTTTGGGGTTGTTATCCTGTTGGAATACTGCCCTGCAGCCCAGTCTCAGAAAAGGAAGGGATCATGCTCTTCAGTATGTCACAGTACATGTTGGCATTCATGGTTCCCTCAATAAACTCTAGCTCCCCAGTGTCGGCAGCACTCATCCAGACCATGACACTCCCACCACCATGCTTGACTGTAGACAAGACACACTTACCTTTGCACTCCTCACCTGGTTGCTGCCACACACGCTTGATGCCATCTGAACCAAATAAGTTTATCTTGGTCTCATCAGACCACAGGACATGGTTCCAGTAATCCATGTCCTTAGTCTGCTTGTCTTCAGCAAACTGTTTGCAAGTTTTTTTGTGCATCATCTTTAGAAGAGACTTCCTTCTGGGACGACAGCCATGCAGACCAATTTGATGCAGTGTCCGGCACTGACAGGCTGACCCGCCACCCCTTCAACCTCTGCAGCAATGCTCACTCAACTTCTGTGGCCGACCATGGCGAGGCCTGTGCTGAGTGGAACCGGTCCTGTGAAACCGCTGGTCTTGCCCACCATGCTGCAGCTCAGTTTCAGTTTATTGGCAATCTTCTGCTCCACATTCACACCTGAGACCTTGTAACAATAACGAGTCACATGACACCGGGGAGGGGAAATGGCTAATTGGGCCCAATTTGGACATTTCCATTTAGGGGTGTACTCACTTTTGTTTCCAAGGTGTTAGACTTTAATCTCTGTGTGTTGAGTTATTTTGAGGGGACAGCACATTTACACTGTTAGACAGGCTGTACACTCGCTACTTTACATTGTAGCAAAGTATCATTTCTGCCGTGCTGTCACATGAAAAGATATAATAAAATATTTACAAAAATGTGAACTCACTTCTGTCAGATACTATATATATATATATATATATATATATATAATATATCTGGCTAGAATACATCTATCTGGCTAGAAGCGGTGGTAAGTTGTATGCCCCACTGATTATTGTTTAATCCTACTAAAAATGTATCTCATACAGAATCAGTGAGGAAATGTTAGGAAGCATGGCATTGCCCTTCAGCATACCAAGACAATGCTATGCTTTTGGAAACTGTTTAGGGTAAGCCTTTTTATATTCCATCAAGACTGTGTGTCAGTGCACAAAGCAAGGTCTATAAATAATTGGATCAGTTTGGTTTGGAAGAACTTGACTGGCTCCACAGAGCCCTGGCCTCAACTTCATCAAACACCTTTGGGATGAACTGGAATGGAGATTGTAAGCCAGGCCTTCTCATCCAACATCAGTGCCCGACCTCACAAATGTTCTACTGGATGAACGGCAAAAATTCCCACAGAAACACTCCAAAATCTTGTGGAAAGCTTTCCTGGAAGAGCGAAAGCTGCACAAGGGGGCAACTACATATAAATGTCTATGTATTTAGAATGTGATGTCATAAATTGTCCACATGTATAGTAAAGTGTTTGGCATATATGCACAGCACCCAGGCAGCAGGGAGAGGAGGAGAGAGAGGGGCGCAGAGTGGTTGCAGAAAAAGTTTTCAGCAACTGCTCGGCCTTGGTCACGGGGCGGCGCTTCATGATGAGCACCGGAATATGACATATCAGCGGTGGAGCTGTACGCGCTGCTGCAGGGGAGCAAGACTGAGGCCTTGCGCTCCAACCACAGGACTTCACCAAGGTATGTGAACTGCAAAGGGAGGGTAGATAGTAAGAAGAGGGAGAGGAGGTAGATCATGAGTAGGGGAAGAAGAGGGGGTAGATAAGTGGGGGGGAGGAAGTAGATAGTGAGAAGGGAAGGAGAGGGAGTAGAAGGTCAGAAGGGTAGTAGAGGGGGTAGACAGTGAGTAGGGGGAGGAGATGGGGTAAATAGTGAGAATGGAAGGAAAGGGGGTAGATAGTGAGAAGGGGAAAGAAATTGTGAGAAAGGGAGGAGAGGGGTAGATAGAAGAAGTAGATAGTAAGAAGGGAGAAGAGGGGAAAGAGATTGTGAGAAAGAGTAAGTAATATAATGAATGAAGTAATGTGTGGATGAATTGTGTGAATGAGTGAGAATGAATTAATTGGTGTGTGGATAAACTGTGTGACTGCGTGAGAGAAAAAAGTATTAATGTGTGGATGAATTGTGTGAATGAGTGAGATAATTAATTAATGTGTGGATGAATTGTGAGAATACATTAATGAATATGTGCAAATGATTTGTGTGAATGCGTGAAAGAATAAATAATTGTGTAAATGACAGAGTGAATGAGTGAGTGACTGTATAAGTGGTTTGTGTGTATCATAGATGTATAAGTGATTTGGGGAAAGGAAGATTGGCACAATCAGGGTGTTTGAGCTTTGGGGACCAAGAGGGCACAGGCAGGGTGTTTAATGGACAAAGATGGCACAAGCAGGGTGTTTATGGGACAAAGATGGCACAGGGCGGGCTGTTTGGAGACAAAAATGGTTCACGCTGGGCAGTTTGGGGACCAAGCTGGCTCAGCCTGGGCTGTAATTTGTGTGTGTAATCTGGGTGCTGGTCAAGTTCTATGTGGACACTAGGGCTGGCCTTTGGGGTGTGCAACCTGTGATCTATGCCTGTAATTTAGGTTTTGTTTTTATCTATAACTTTAATGCTGAATTTATATGTGATTTTCAGTTGATCTATACCTGCAAATCCAGATTTGCTATGTTTCCATACATTATTTTTGTATGTCACAGGGGATAGTGGTTGCGCATAGAGGAGAAGAAAGTCACGGTAATATAATATGTGGCTGGCACCGTGTGGTAAAGAGTTAAGGAATGGGTACTCACATTTTTTGGGGACTTAAGCAATTAGTCCCACAATACTTGCATGGGCGATACAATTCTCGCCTGGGGATATCTTTAGCAGCAGTCCTGTATAGTTCTTTTTTTGTTGGTTCTCAGGATAAGGTGCACATAAAAAGTTAAACAGAAATAGGCATAGTGCTTTCTGTATATGTTAAATGAATAAAACAAATAAAAACAGTTCACTATATACTCACAATATGGTGAGCAATAAATTTATTGCTCACACCTTCTGGCGTAGGTGGAATGATCCCCACCAAGGATATAAACTTACGTGTTTAAAACATTAAAAGGATACCAGGAGCAGAAAAGAATGGTTTTTAAAAAAAACTTATTTATTTTCAGCTTTCTGGTTAAAAACCATTAAAAGGTCAATAAAAATACCACATACGTGTTTCACCTACTAAATAGGCTTCCTCAGAGTGTCTAAAAGAGCTCCTGGCACTGAAATATATATAAATTCAATATATATAAATTCAAACTGTGTAATATTGCGCCAAAATGACATCATAATGAAGGGGTGTGGCTGAAGACATCATCAGTAAAAATTCACATGTTTAAAAATATAAGGTACAATAAAATAAACAGGAAATAAAGTAATTTACAAAGTATATACACATCTGATATATGATGCCCATGGTAAAAAAGTTAATTTTGAATAGTCAGTAAAAAAAGGAATTATTTATATTTTTAAAGATAGCTCTTAATGTTAACAAACAACATAAAAATATGATTTTTTAATTTTACAGACAAGTAAAACTTAAATCTAATTAATAATCCTTTATTAGATTTAAAAAACAGGGGTATCTGTAAAGTTTCTCCTTAGTCTCAGCATTTGGCTTTTAGGGATACCTTCGAGCCATGGCCCATAGTGGCAGCTTGATTGTTCTATGAAGGTATTGGTACAGACCTTTTTAAAATGAGTTCTGGTTTTAATCTGATTATTTTGTATGTAAATATCTAAATCTAAAAATGTAACAGATTCTTGGCTGATACTGGAAGTCAAAACGATACCCCTATTGTTATTATTTAAAAAATTTTAAAAAATCATTTAAATCAGGTTTGGTTCCATCCCAGATAAAAAATATATCGTCTATATACCTTCTATAGGTAACCAAGTTCGCATCCACTGGTTATTAGTCCAGATCATCTCATTTTCTCAGTTGGCCATGAATAAATTGGCATAACTTGGTGCAAACTTGGTTCCCATAGCAGTGCCTGTAAGTTGTAGATAAAAGGAATCATCAAACCAAAAATAGTTATTTTCTAAAATTAATAAAATAGCTTCATTAATAAAATCTTTAAAATTAGCAGAAAAATCCTCATTTGTTTCAAGTATGTTTTTTACAGCTTGACAACCTAAATCGTGATGGATAAGAGTGTATAAAGATTGTACGTCACACGTAACCAAAATAAAATGGGGTTCCCACATAAAATTGTCTAATATTTGCAGTAAATTAATCGTGTCTTTCAGATATTCTTTTGTCCTTTTTACGACTGGTTGGAGAATAATATCTATGAATTCTGATAGATTTGAAAGGATAGAATTTACTCCTGATACAAAGGTTCTTTAATTTTATTTTTATTTGTTCAACTGGGTTGCTTTTCAGTTTTTTATAAACTTTAATATCGTTCAGTTGTCTGTAAGCTTCTTTTTCGTATTGTATTTTATTTAAAATTACCAACCCCCCACCTTTATCAGCGGGCTTAATGACAATGTCCTTATCATTGTATAGTTCTCTTAGGATTTTTTTCTCTTTTATGGTGATGTTGTTATAGTCATATTTACTCTCTTATTTTTTCTAAATCGTTAATGACACTTTTTTCGAAAGTCTTTATAGCGCTGGATCTATAATGTTGAGGGTAAAATATTGATTTAGGTTTGAGGTTTGTTTTAGAGATATTCTCGTTGGTTTCACTCTGTTTAAGCTAAAGACTTGTTCCTTAATTTTATAAAATCTTTTTAAAGTCACATGTCTAGTGAATTTGGTAAGATCGATAAAAGCTTTAAAAAGATTAAAATTGGAAGTGGGAGCATATTTTAACCCCTTACTTAAAACAGATATCTGAGTATGGTTAAAAGATTTATCTGTTAGATTAAAAATGCCTAGTTCTTTTTCTGTCTTATTTTCTTTTATTGGGGAGATGATTCT
>VKOC01021913.1:0-10135 GCA_009364415.1 Spea multiplicata
GGGTCAAAAGGCATACCATGGGGCACAGTGGCATATAGAGTTAAAAGGCATATCATGGGCCACAGTGCCATATTGGAGTGGCAAGCCTGGGGGCAGATGTGCGTAACTGGGGGACAGGTTGGAAAATACAAGGAAATAAAAACAAAAAAAATATTTTCTCAATCATAGCTTTTATTTAAAAAAAAAATTGTTTACATGAATTAACATTTACTGGTAAAACTTTTTTCGTACAGGGTCGTCTTATATTTAGGCTTTTTCTTTTTTTCCCTAAATTAATATTCAGATTTTGGGGGGTCGTCTTATAATCAGGGTCGTCTTATAATCGAGCAAATACGGTATATAAAAAACATGCGGACATGATGAGGGCATTACAACTCCAGTAGCAATCATAGCTCCTCCTTACACCTGATTTACTTTTTAAAAATGTTCATGTCTTAAAATGTAGCTGAGGTGATGTCTGATGATGATTTAGAATGCACTATTATTATGTTACTAAGCAACATGGGATGCTGTAACAATAAATTGCATCGGTGTGACAGATACATTAATTATTTAATACAATTCTATTTTATTTTATATATGGCCACTATATTTATGTTATCCTATTATGTACAGCAGCATCATAACTTATTTATGGCCTCCAATGCTGTGAGAAATTTATCCTTTGGGTCACACGGCTGAACAATAACTTTAAATTTTGAAATGAATATACCCTTGAATTTACTCTGGAGTAAAAGGTCATTTTTTTTATGAAATTGCAAAATCTATAGGATTAATAAACCAAACAAGAGCAAGTTAATCCTCGTTTTATTTTTGCATTAGTGTAAAGGAAGCATTTGCTGCCTAAAAGGAATGTCATATAGGATATTTTGGCCCTTGTTTTTGTCCTCTACCAAGATTGGTTGCTCTTTCTCAGTTACTTCTGCCGAGTCTACTTCTGAAAAACCAATTGCAACATTATTTTCTGTGTGTATTGTGGGCAGAAATCAGGTCTCTTGTAACCATTTATTTGTGTTCAATACTGTTGAGGTTATTGAATTCACAAATTCCTTTTTAAAACTGCCCTCTGGCCCGACTACTTTGATTTCTCCCCCTGTCTCTTTTAAGCCTTTTTTGCCATCATAACCTTATCATTTCTTTGGAATGTAAGCTCACAAGGAGAGCCTTTGTAGACCCTCCATTATTACAAGAAACTTTGTATGAATGCCCCATAAAACTAGATTGTGAACAAGATCCTAAAGTCTGGGATAATAGTCCATGTAAAGTAGGTAGTCTTGATAATGATGGGGAGGATGAGGTCCCAAGCTATTCCACTTTACCTCATAAATTTACTGTTTAAATATTAGCCTCCCTTCATCAAAGGGCATCATAATGGCATAAAGTGGTTAAAGAAATCTTGCTATGGGGAACAGTTCCCCCTGAGCTTGCAACAAGCAGCACTATTAGTATCTTTGTAGTAAAACCAATAGGAGTATACCTTAACAACCCTGAGATCCATCCTTTGACAAAGGCGTGCTACCAAAACATTGGGGGATCTCATGCGTCTGTATTTTTGTTTTACTTTTTGATGCTTTTGGTGGTATGTATTATATTAAAAACTATATGTGTATTGTATTAATGCTATAAAATATCTGACAAATACATTTATATAGCATGTACCATTTATATAACTTGCTTGAGTGCAGCTCTACATTAATGTGAAAATACTGATTCTTTTTTAAAAACTGCAGGGATAGAGGTTTAGATGTAATGTAATGTAAGGAATTGTATTTTACTTAGAGGGTGGAAAAGGCATAAGGGTCTAATAAAGTGAGAGAATTTTAACATGCATAGATATAAAGCTATTCTGAACCTAAGGCAAGACCATGGACTGATTAAGGACCCTACATCAGAAAAAATGGGCAGACTAGATAGGCCAAATGATTCTTACCTGCCGTCAAATTCTATGTTTGTAGGTGCTGGAAGACGTCAATTCTATGTACTATATTACTCGTTTGC
Organism: Spea multiplicata; assembly: GCA_009364415.1. NCBI lineage: Eukaryota > Metazoa > Chordata > Amphibia > Anura > Pelobatidae > Spea > Spea multiplicata. The sequence continues at coordinate 1,999 of VKOC01021913.1, forward strand.
ACAATATTTCCTAATAATATTGCTATTGTGAACTTGGGCAGATCCGGCTGGAGGGAGGCAATTGCCCCCAAAATGGCAACATGCTTCTGGGATAGGGATAAAGGGGTAAGTCCAGGGTAAGTCCTGACCTATTTATGCCCCTAATTTCAATGCAGGAGGTGAGGTTCAGAAGGGCCACCGAATGCACACCAACATGACCCCACTGTAGTATCAAGGACAGGCTGAGGCTTCACCAAGGTAAGTTAGTTGTGTGTTAGTCTAGCCCTGTTAGTGTGTGTGTGTGTGGTGTATGAGTGTGTGTGTTAGTGTGTTTCTCTCCCGAGATCTGGATCTGAATCCACTGATCTGATCTGTATTGCTGATTGTGAGTGCCCTCTAATTATTAACTATTGTAGGACACCCTAACAACCCATGACCTTACCCCAGTTCTGAAACTTACAAGCAAGCCAAATTCTAAAGCCATTCTCTGTACACAAAGATTGCTTGGCAGAAGATTTGCTAGAAAATTATGTCAAATGTACTCAAGAGTATCCTATATTTAGTCAGGAACAAATGGTTTTAACTGTAAATCTCTGATAAATAACTGTCAGATATTTAACTACATCCCAATTTCAGCAATTACATTAATACATTTAAAAAAGATTTGAAACACCCAGTAGAATAATCTATACATTTTCAAATCTTTTATTTCATTAAATTGGCATAAGCAAAGGACAGTGAGAATGATTATAAACGTATATAGCATAGAAAAGGGTGATATGATTAAAACATTCAGTACCCTTGAGGAAAAGAACTAATAGCATAACTACTGTAATCATAAGTAACTGAAACAACTCTTATATGAGCTGGATGTTGAGATCCTACCTCTGGTCCGTCGAATCCTCTTTGGTAGTCCATAATGTATAAAGTAATTTCCCCTCTAATAGGTTTTGTAACAGTTCTTTGATATATGACAAGGAGGCTTGAACATAATGTAAAATGATCAGTAGTCAAAAACAAAGAGCAGCTGAGCACATTTATTATGTTTTTTTCCTACCCAACTTTTGTTAACCCACATTTTCCTTCATACCCTTCAGTTCTTTCACTGTCTCTTTCTTTTCTTTCAGTGTATTAGTCATGGAGATTCCTTAATCTGCATTCTACCTGCAAACCCCAGAAAGCATATCCATGCTGCTTAGTGTCCTAACATCTTTTCTGTTTTGTAACATTTGCTAATTCAGGGGTAAAAAGCAACAGGTTTTGTTGATTGTGAGTTCGCAACAGCAGGACCCTCTTCTCCTTTCATACCACTACATTTTAAGATGTTAGTTATTTTAAATTTAAATTGTCTTGGTTAAGTATTGTAACTAGACATGTGCAAATGGGCCAAAAACTATTTGGAAAAAATATTTAGGTTAATTTTTGACACATTCATTTTGGGCAATGAATTTCGTTCCCTGCCCATTCGTCTCTACCAAATTTCGAGGCATTTTTGCTTTTGGTGCCCACATTCACTATCACTCTCTCACAGAGGACGTTACTATAATCACCATCATCTTTCCCTTATGTGAACTGAGGGCAATATGGCGGAGCTTTCGGTGATGTCATCTCCCAGATTGGAGGATCGGGGGGGGGGGCGTCAATGCAGCTCCATCATGAAAACTGTCAGGTAAACTGAGGGCAAAATGACGGCGCTTGTGGTGACGTCATATCCCGACTGGAGGATCGGGGAGGAGCGTCACTGCAACGCTGTCATTTTGGCAGACATTTCTGCAGGGTTAGCACACCAAGCGATAGCAAAGGTACCAGTGGACTGAAGCAGGTAAGAGTGTGGTAGACCAGAAGAGCAGCAGGCAGAGGAAGAATGGCTTATCAGATGACACAAGTCATTTTGAAAAACAACTGGGTGTCTAGATGGAAGCATGTCATGGCAAGTCAAGTTAACGGGTACTCCACCATGGATCCAGCTGATGTCAGTTGAGTACAGAACTAGTAGAAGAACAGATGGTGACTACAGGACCAGTGACACAGACGGGTCCAGTAGCTAACCAAGCAAGGAACATGGCAGCAATTGTCAGGACACAAATGGTTCAACATAGACTGTAGGCAGGAGATGTAGTCAGGGACCAGGTACAGAGAAGCCATGGTCAAGACAATTGTACAATTTAATTGTAGTACACAAGAATACAACTGGGCATCTCAGCAGAGGTATTAGTGTACTTAAATAGTCCTGCACTGCATGCCAAAAATGTATTGTGTGGTTACTTTAAATCGTGAGACTTCAGTTTGCATGTGCATATGTGGCAAGAAGTCTGGTTGGGGCAGACAGGGAGGCAACCTGACTATTACAGGTACATGCCACACAGGTAGCAGCAAGGAAGCCTTCTGGTGACAGGTGTCCATTTACCTGCCCAAAATGTAACTGTTCATGGTAATCAGGGAAGCCAATAGGTTAGGGAAGAGTAAATAATTTTTGCAGGTTAGTGGTATGTACAAGTAAGGGTAGGTAGGACTGGTTAAGTTGCAGTGGAATGGTTCGTGTGCTTGTTTATGTTAACTTAGGTTTTAAATTGTAGATAATAATTAAGTTTCAGGAAACAGTTGGGTCGTTAGGGTGTGTTGTGGCTCTCTGTATTGGGGTTAGTCTCCCAGTATAGGCCAGGCGGATTGTTTTTAGAGTTTCTACTCCAGGGATCCCCAAACTCGGCCCTCCAGCTGCTGCAGGACTACATCTCCCATAATGCTCCTTCAGCTAAGGGGCTGGCTGAGGAGTATGGGAGATGTAGTCCTGCAGCAGCTGGAGGGCCGAGTTTGGAGATCCCTGTTCTACTCTGTCTGTGGGATGGAACCTTAATTTAACTCTAATAGGGCCATAAGTGGGTTATTTATACATTATTTAAAACGTGTTCTGGTCATTAATGTTGATCTAACATAGTTTTCTGTCTTTTATTTATGAAATTGGTTTTATCATTTATATTTAAGGTATTTGTATCCTTGTGCATACTGTCTACGTCAAGGTTAATTTACTAATATGACCTTTAAAACTAAGGCCTATCCCAAAGTCTGTATCTTGTTTTAGACCTAAATGTCTTGCCACTTATTGTCATGTGAGAAGTTATTGAGCATTTATTGCATTTTGGAGACATTAAAGAAAATGTTGCTCAAAATGTAAGCCATAGAATATAAACACCCTTTCTAGGCTTCATAGTTAAATCATATAGATATCTTTAACCAAGAAGTTAGGGTTGGGGGAATCTAAGACATGGGGTCCAACTGCACTGCAAGAGTCTGCTTTAAGCCCCTGTTCCTATGAATGTGTGGGGTTTCACCTGGGGCCTCCCAGTGTTGTTCTGCTTCCCAGGGCTCTGGGATAGTACATTCAATACTGTATGTTCAGCTCATGGAACAGGAGTGCACTGGAGAACCTGATCTTGTGACAGGATATTCTACCTCTGTTTATAGAGCAAAGGGGCTGCTGACTCTTTGGACCTGCAGCTCTAGTCCTAGCCAGCCCAGACCAGGATACATCACTGGATGTACCTGCAAATTCTAAAGACACTGGGAGGGAAGACTAGTCTAATCCCAATGGTTATTCCTTAATTCCAGAGCAGTTCTCAAGTAGCTCGTCAGTTCTTGTTGAACTAAGAAACTCATGATTCTCAGATACCCATGGCAAAAGATCATGGAAATTGTAGTTCAGCAAATGTTCCGATTGTTTTGCCCACTGTCTCTTAACACCTACTTACTGTCATTTCAAGTACACATCGATCAAGGAAGTAACAAATAAAAAAAATATAAATAACTCTCTTGTATATCCAAGAAAAATGCTGTTAGAATTGAAGGCTTCTTGGTTGAAGTTGCTTTAGTAGGGGTTATGATTCGTTTCCAAATGCCCTTTGAAATGATTTTAGTTAGGAAGATAAGAACAACATTTTGTAACGTTATTCATTTCCTGAACTCGAAACGCATTGCCCAACCAGTCTAACTGTTACATTGTGAAATGTTTCAGATTTCTCATAACCAGTAAACCCTTGAAGAAAACAAGATACAGTGCTGGGCAGTCACAAGGTAATCATGATTTGTTATATATATTCTTTATAGTCTATGAATGCAAAACATTATTTTGTTTTCATCTACAAATTATGCAGATGTTATGTACTGTCTGTTACATATACCATATACCATTTCACAAAAAAAGGTACAGATATGTGCATTTGCGCTTGTAGTCTGTAATGTTTTGTAAACAAACCTATGTGTATATGTAAAATGCTTTTTTACACATAATAAGGACTAAGCTACATCCAGACTTTAACTTTATCTTCATAATTTTACAGTAATTTGCAAACTATTTTTGGGTTCAGTAAAAAATTTACCCTTTCTTTTTGGTACCCGCAAACCCGGACCCATTTTTACAATATGTGTTCAACCACGGTGCCATTTTTTGTGTAACCAGATAAATGATACCACATTTATCAAGGACAGAGCTGTCGGTTTTTTTTTATACCATGTTTGGCAGTAGTTTTAGTATGAATTATGTATTTTTAAAATATTGGGTTTTTATAGTTACCGTAGTTATTGTTTTTTTGTGGTTTAAAACACAGAAGTACTTTGTTGAGGCAGCTACCTGCTAATTGCAAGCAGTATAGTTCAACTAACCACATATGCTGATGATGGGCATTTAGATACATTGACTATTGCATTGTTGCCGTTTGCTTCATATTTAAAAAATAGCATACAAATTTGTGGGTGGGTCTTACATCTCCCCAAAAGACAATTTCTCATTGGTACTAAAACAGATAGTAATTGCTTGAAATGTGGGGAACCAGATACTATTGTCCTGAAATTTATACACTTTGGAAACAAGCATGATTATACGGTACTACATCACCAGAAGTAGCTATTCTAGGTTTACTATCTGACAATAAAATTAGGCTTAAAGCTATCACTGAGATTGTAACCGCAGTGGCTCCTAAATCAATTTTCCAAAGCGGGTCCCCCCTTCCAAATGTGAATGTTTCCCATAGAAAATTAGTCTATTTTTTTATATGGCTCCATTTGTCCACAAATAAGGATAACTATACAAAAAAATCAAATGCTGGCAGACATACATAAATTCTCTGGATGGCCCAATCAGTACATAGGTCAAAAACACATTACACAGAATGATATAATTTGCAAGAAATAAGAAGTCATACACTAATCTCCTTTATCGAAAGGGACACTAACTGGTCGGGTCTTTTTTTTTTCTTGGTTTGCATTTTTCAATTGAAAATGTTATATAAGCAGAAAGTTTTGAGGGATAAAGATGCAGCAAGCTGTTGTTTTGGGGTTCTAAGGTTTAGTTACATTGTTTTCAATTTCGAGTTCAAGGTTGGGGGGGGTTGAGGAAGCAAAATCACTTACAATCGTTAATGAGTCCACCCTTGGGATAAATTAGAGCACTAATCCTAACAGTAGATAAAAACTATTCGGCCCATCTAGTCTGCCTATTTCTCCTCATGTAAGACTCAAGTCCAAATCAGTTCTTGATCCTGTCAGTTCTTGAGCCAGGATAGAAAAAAGAAAATCTGTCTGCGCTTCTCACCCTGATAAAGTTGGCTACAAATATATAAACATAATATAAATGAGAGGTTTGGGTTATATGAATTGGCCAAAGCATATTTAAGCTCACCCGCCACGTCAAGACACACTCTCAATAGGGTGGGAACCTACAGCTAATGTTAAATAATGTTAACATATTACATGGCAATTTATACAGGGCTCCTAACAGCAACCCTACAATATTAGAAACACAGAATTTGAAACATAGAATGCAATGGCAGATAAGAACCATTTGGCCCATCCGGTCTGCCCTTTTTTTCTTGATGGAAAGACTAAAACTTTAATCAGGAGAGCTTTATGCTTACCTCATGCGTGTGCTTTTGGGTGTTGCTTGATGTAATTGTTTGATGTTCATGAGAGCAGAGTATTTTTATGTATTTCTTTAAGAAAAGATGAAAGGATTAAACAATTTTTACAGCAGTCTTTGCTCATATTTACCAAGGATGCCAATTTTAGCAGGATAGGAGCAACAAAGAGGATGAAAAATGTAAAATGTAAAAAGATAAAAGAAAAAAGCAAGGGAAAGATGTCAGCAAGCAAAGTGCAACATAGAGATAAGGCAAAAGAAGGAAATAGAAATAGAACAGAAAGAAAAAAAAACACAACAAGAAAGCAGAGGAAAAAATAGGAAAAGATAGGTTGCTAGAGAAGGGTCTTTTTGTGTAATTGCTCCAGGGCCCAAAGCACCTTAACATGGGCTTGGACGTGGTAGAGGCTAAAACAGTGAGGGAAGTTAACGTGCATGAAGTAGGCATAAAGTTATCCTGATCCTAAGACGAGACCAAGCACTTATTAAAGTGTGAGTATTTCTATCAGGAAAATGGGTAAACCAGATGGGCCAAATAGTTCTTCTCTGCTATTAAATTCTATATTTCAAATTCTCTGTTTGTAATATGTGTTTGCAATTGTTTGATATGCATGAGAGCAGTTTATTTTTGTGTACTTTTTGAATATAAGATCAAAGGGATTTGCTCATATTTACCAAGGGTAACAATATTAGTGAAGGGCACTGTGCATATATATATATATATATATATATATATATATATATATATATATACACACACACATATAGACTTGACTTTGAATAAAATGAAATTGTCAATTTAAAGACCTGGAGTGCTGACCATCCTTTGAAAGTGTTTTATATATATACACATATATGAGGGTACCTGTCACGTACAAGTAGTTAGGAGACACCGTGGTCAGGTAGGACTCCAGGACAGAACAGGTCAGACAAGCCGAGGTCAGGTTACTGGAGAGCAGGATAGTCGTGTTACGTAGCCGAGGACAGGATTCAGGATTCAGGAGAACAGGATAAACGTAAACGTAGCCGAGGTCAGGTATCAGGAAATCAACAAAGTCAGACAAGCCGGGATCATGCACGAGAAACCAGAATCAAAACACTATCTGGGTACTAGCACAAGGCATAGACAACCAACAGAAGGCAAGGTCAGGCAGAACTAAGGAGGTTTAAATAGGAACCTCAGGGGAAGTTCGAATCTGCCGCCAAACCTCATGACGTCACTTCCAGTGTCCGGGAATCGCCGCCATCATGATTGTGGCGTAATCTCCCCTCATATATGCCACTAGAGGGTGCGCGAGCGCCGAAGCCTGACGCTGTGTTCCAGGAGGTCTGCGCGGCAGCTCTGATGACGACGGCGGAAGCGGCACTGCGTTGGAGGGCGGTCTCCCTCTCCTGCGAGGCGGCTGCTGCGGTGGTAGCCGTGGATTGAAGGGGGGTCTCCCTCTCCTGCGTGGCGGCTGCTGCAGTGGTAGCCGTGCGTTGGAGGGAGGTCTCTCTCTCCTGCGTGGCGGCTCTGGTGGCCGTGCGTTGGAGCGGGGTCACCCTCTCCTGCGTGGCGGCTCAGGTGGCTGTGCGTTGGAGGGGGGTCTCCCTCTACTGCGTGGCGGCTGCGGAGGCAACGTGGGAGCCAGGGGCAGGTAAGTAACAGCACCAAAATAAAATGGTATCGTGTCAAATACACATAGTACCCATGCTGGCCACAGTTTCTGTATCATTTAAATTACCTGACATTAGCAACAACGCACAGTATCTATTTACAACATAGCTTTTTTTTAGCCTAAAGGACCAATCATGGTAAAATTGGCTCAAAGACATAATGAAAAAATGCCAGTAAAATTACCTCTAGGGCGTGACACTGATTATCAATCAATTATATTAAACAGTGCATTTTACTTTGAACGTAAAGTTCAAAGTATATCGATATTCAAAAAAATAAATAAGCAGGGGCACCAAGTGTCAACAATGTAAAAAAAATGTAGTTAAAAAAAAATGTAAAAATGGGTACCAAAAACCGTGTGCCCCTCCCTCCAGAAATATGCATAAAAAATGTCTTGACCCCAAAGTACAAAAATAAGAAAAATATAGTGTAGAATGTAAATGGGAATTTTACACCCTCATAAAATTGCAATATGTTAACAAAAAAACATAAAACCACCGGATATTTTTAAACTCAGAACAAAATATTAAAATCTATTTATCAGGTTTTTCCATTAGCGTTTTTTTCAAATAAAAATCAGAAAAAAAGAGTAT